>ML422912.1:42780-117343 GCA_005239525.1 Nicotiana knightiana | reverse complement strand
AGGTACAATTGAGCGGGGGGGGGGCATCATGAATTCAATAGAAGCCTCAAACAATACCAAAACATCAAGTTAAGAAGCACATAGGTTTTCAAGTAAATTTCCATGTTTTTAGGCGGGAAGCACTTTAATTCCAATATGCAATTATTCACAATACCATCGTACTTTTATGCGGAGTCCAATCACAGCCCGATCGGCTAGGCCGGCTCATTTGATACATTAACCACAATCATAATTTCCAGTACAATCACCACTATGTGTGCGACATGGCGTCCGATCACGGCCCGATCAGCTAGGCCGTCTCACCCGAGACATTACCTTTTCTATCAATCATCTCACGTCATACTTTCTTCACATCAATTCAATTAATCAACACTTATGGCCATAATTAAAATATCATTCTTGGCACTTGGCCGAATTTCATATTTCATGCTCCCTTTTTTATTTTCACACCATCATCATTATCGACAATAAGACTTTTCAATTCAACGCTTTTAGGTTCAGATGAGAGAAACTGATAGTCTTATACATAAAGAGATTTTTCACATAATTTGGTATGATAACATTCACTCAAGCATGACTTGAAATGGAAACATTTATGACACACACCGCCCATACTTCGAATATATCCTCAAAAGATAACATAGCATGAATAAAAGCATTTGGAACACATTCGAACATATATCTTTCAACTTAAAATTACTCTTAATAATCAATTTTATAATGATCAACTCGGGTCTTTCATAACTTACATGAGCACCGTGGAATTCAATTCTAAGAAAGGGGGTTTAGCCAACATACCTCAATTGAGCTTCCTTAAACTCTAAAATGTTCCAGAACCAAGTACACGATTGTTTAGGTGTGTGCTAAAAATTCTTAGCAACTTCAATCTATTTTAGAAATATAACAAGCTCAACAAAATTTAGGAAGATGATCATGATTCTAGCTCATTTGAGCATATTATCAAACACTAGGTTTGCATAGTACAAATCATGAGCTTCTATGATTTAGAGTTTACAAAGCTAGTATGAAATAAATACATCATCTGCACGAATGTACATAAAAAATATTATTATAAGTCTAGGGCTACCATGAACAAGAGGCAGTTGTAACAAGAAACGCATGTATGTCTTGAATGCAAGCTTCCGTCATACACATCAACATCAACACCCAAAATATGCATGCAAGGTGCAGAAGTGTAGTATGAGTACAATCGACCCCATGTACTCAATAAGTAACAAACATAACCTTTGGTTGAAAGCAGTGATGAGTTGGAACAGAGGTCGGGGTCCAACACCAATAGCCAACAACAGTTCTTAATAAAATAATAATAATGGTACAAGAAACATAGTCATATATAAGATGCTCAACTCGTTCACAATTCCGAAAAAATAGGCCTTTTTTAAAGTATATTCTTTTACCTAAGTCACCAAAATATAAGTAGGTTTGCAAAACTGTGGTTTTTCCCAAAACTTTTCAACAACAAATAAGATATTTCATTACCAAATGGAATGAGGAAAATACATCTCTACGCCTACATATCAATGTTTATGAGAAGTCATGAATGACGTGATACCGTACAACATCATGAAAATACATCTCTATGCATGTATGTCAAGTGTGCATGCCGAGTATAATGGTCTCAGTGATGAACTCATGTACTCACACTCTCAGAGTAATCAATCTCATGGTCTCACGCTCTCACATATCACGCTCAATACTCAGCACTGTACAGGGCAGATCCAGCCCAACCAAACATAAATACAACCTCACGTTCAGTATTGTATATGGCTAATCCAGCCCAGGAAAGATCCATCCCAAATATAATATATATATATATATATCAACTGACACTCAGTCGCTCAGTACTGTATAAGGCCAATAAAGCCTAGGGAAAATCTATCCCCAAATATAAATGAATCGGGCGAGATCCATGCCTAGGGAAGATCCATCCCTCAATATAAATCGACTGCGCTCACTTTGTATGTACAGACTCCGGAGGGTCTCCTTCAGGCCAAGCGCTATAATAAGCCATATCCAGGCATAAAAAAGTAAAACACGCTGCGGTGTGCAACCTGATCCCATAAATATCACTCACAAATCAGGCTCTCGGCCTTACTCAGTCACCAATCTCTTCAGCCTCTCGAACTCACAACGCTCACACTAAGTATCCCTAATCAATGATACGAGATGTGATAATAAACAATAATAGAGACTAAGATATGATGTGTAATGATGAATGTAACTTAGTACATAGCTACAATTAAGAAAATAACTCAACATCTAAGAACAACCACTGTGGGTCTAAATAGTACCATCATATAGAGTAAACATGATTTCTAGCATAAATCACAGCTCAAGTTCTCTAACACGTAGAGTAGAATAAAAATGATCAGATAATGTAGCTACACAATTCCATGGAATTGATTAAACCACAGTTACTATGGTGCATGCCCACATGCCCGCCACCTAGCCTTCGCGTTACCTCAACATGAGTTAGATAACAAGTAATTCGTCATTTCATACACTCAGCACCAAGTTTAGAAGTGTTACTTACCTTTAACAAGCCAAATCCAAAGTTGAGCAAGCCAAGCAATGCTCCAAAAATGCCATCTCGCGCGTACCAACCTCTGAGCGGCTCGAAACTAGCCAAAAAGCAACTTAAATACATCGAATAATGTCAAAGGAAACAAACATAATCGATACAGGTCGAATCTTTAATCAAAAGCCCAAAATCAGCCAAAAAATCAAACCCGGGCCCGCGCCTCAGAACCCCATAAAACTAACAAAATCACGAGTCCATCCATACTAGTTTCACTCAAATCCAACCCTGGATCGATGTTTAAAACTCAAAAATTCACTTTATGAAACATTAGACAAAAACCCCAAATTTCTCTCTTGAAACCCTCGGTCAAATGCCAAAAACAAAGATAATTCATGATATAAAACCAAAAATTAGTAGAAAACACTTACCCAATCCAGATGGCAAAAATTTCCTAAAAAATCACTTCAATTCGAGTCCATAGCTCCAAATATGATAAAATGGCCGAAACCACCGAACTAGAGTACTTTAAAATCACTAGGAAAATTAATGAACCGCGATTGCGGAAATACCATCACGATCGCGAAGAAGAATACTTCACTGCCTAGAAAATACCTTATGTGATCGCGAACAAATCTCCGCTAACGTTAAGAACAAACCACACTGGCCCCCAACAATAAGCTACCCGATCACAAATGTACTCATGCGAACACGAAGCACATAGGCGACCAAGCTACGCGAACATGTTGAAGAAGCTTCCAACTCCCGCTCTCAGCTCAGACCAACGCGAACGTGACATCCACTACACAAACGTGTGCAATCTTCAATACCAAGCTACACCATCACATCTGACCAATCGCGATCGCGTCTGACCAATCGCAACTGCGAATAAGAAACAACCCAGCCCCATATTTCCCTCTACGCGATTGCATCTACTAATCCGCGATCGCGAAGAAAAATCAATGCACCAGAAACCAGAACACACTAGTAAGGCCAAAATGAAGGAAAATAATCTTAAACACATCCGCAACTCACCCAAGCCCCTCGAGACCCCGTCCGAACATACCAACAAGTCCCATAACCTAACATGAACTTACTCGAGGCTTCAAATCACGCATAACAATATCGAAACGATGAATTGCACCTCAAATCAAACCTTAATGAACTTTCAACTTCAAAAACTTTCGTCGAAACATATCAAATCAACCCAGAATAAACTCAACTTTTTCACACAAGTCCAAATGACACAGCGAAGCTATTCAAATTCTCGAAAACACAATCCAAACTCGATATCATGAAGTCAACTCCCGGTCAAACTTATGAACTTTCCAAACCTTCAAATTTCCAACTGTCGCCAATTAGCGTCGAATCCTTCTAGAAATGTCCAAATGCAAATTCGGACACACGCCCGACTCCAAAATCACCATATGGACCTAACGTAACCATCAAAACTCTTATCCGATGTCAAATACTCAAAAGTGAAATTAGGTCAACTCTTCAAACTTAAAGCTTCTTATTTGAGAATCATTTTTCCAAACTAATTCTGAATAACCTGAAAACCAAAACTGCCGATTCACATAAGTCATAACACAACAAACGAAACTACTCACGCCCCAAACTAACGAGCGAAGTGCAAATTATTAAAACTACCGGTTGAGTCATCAGATAAAGCTTGTAATTATTGTTGAAAGTTAGAAAAAAACCCAAAAAAATTAATAGTAATTTAAGGGGAGAAAACCCAAAAACATAAATTTACTTTTTAGTACCAAAAATTTCTGAAGTGGTGTTTAATTGAAGGGCAACTTGGTCACTCAACTATTAGTGGGTAATATAGTAATTTAAATTTCTCTTTTGGGCTTTCCACTTATAATATAGTATGATATGATGATGCTATGCTATGATATGATATGATATGATATGATATGTTATATAGATATAGATAGAGATTGAGATGTGTAAAGTTGGATAATTTACAGGAATAGTCTTATACGGCCTGGTCCTCAAATAATAGTCCCACTTTTAAATGTATTTAAGCAATGACCTTAGGACCCAAAAAAACTTATTACTTTTCACGACCGGTTTATACGGCTAAAATTGGAGAGCCCGATTTTATGATTATTATGGCATTCCATAACCCGTCTTTCGAGGGCTTGAAGCACTTGTCGAGGTTTGACATCAAGGAAGCATATCGATGATTCTCCATGCTCGACCTCAGGGCGGTATAAATCGATGAAAATCATGGAAAAGCGGGAAATTTCCAAAAGGCATGTGGTTAAAGCTGACCAAGTCCGCAAGAATAGT
The DNA here is from genome assembly GCA_005239525.1 of Nicotiana knightiana. Lineage (NCBI taxonomy): Eukaryota > Viridiplantae > Streptophyta > Magnoliopsida > Solanales > Solanaceae > Nicotiana > Nicotiana knightiana. The sequence continues at coordinate 112,503 of ML422912.1, read as the reverse complement.
ACAAGTCCGTACCGTGACATTAAATAGCTGTACCAGCTGCATTTCTTTGTAATAATTACACATGTACTATGTTGGGATTCCCCCTCTTATATAAAGGAGACCCTTTTCATTTTGTATGATATATAATATTCAATGCTAGAACAAGAACATTCTCTACTATCTAACTCAAAGATTCTCTACAATTGTTTCATTAATTTATTGCTTTCAATTCATCGTGTTCATTGATTGTTCTTCACTTATTGCTTATTGTTGATCATAAAGAGGCCATCTTCGAGGCCCATTAAGATGTTCATCCTTCATCGATCGCCCCCTGTCGAGCACTCGAGTTCAACTCCGAGGCCCAGTTTCGGCCAGCTCGAGACCTCGTCTCATAACTGCTCGATTTGCACAATTCCATTATCCTTTGCTCTTATCTCATTTTTCTTAACTCTCACTTAGCATCTATTTCCTAAACAACTAGTATTAAAATAAATCGCATATTTTTAGAACCACAAAGTCAGATATAATTGTAATTACTATTTTCACAGTAAACAGTTTGGCGCCCACCTTGTGGCTAAAAATAATAGTGATTGTTTTAGTGTTGGTTTTCTAAAAACATAAGTTATTCTTTACACTTTTTGTTGTTCAAGAATCTTCAATTTCAGGTCAGAAAATGTCTAACTCAGTGAATATACATGAAAACAACGGTCCTGAGGATCATGGAGAGAACGGTGTAGCTACTTCAGGCACCGGTGTACAACCGTAAAACCCTGAAGGAGCACCAGTACAAATCCCCGTTGATGAAGGCTCACGCAACGCTCAACATGTCGATGTAAGCTCTCATACAGACGGAATGCGCGGAGGATACCAATATGAAGCACAGAGATCCCCTGCTCAAAGGGAAAGAGAAGTTAGCCTTCATGTCATTTTTGAGATGTTGCAAGCACAATAAGTGGCAATTGCTCATCCACAAAGCCATCAAAAAACTCTAAGCACAGCACCACCGGAAACAGCTCCTCGAGTCGAACAGGCACCAGAAAGGTCGAGCAATAACGGGTCAGCAGCCGACCCCGCCATCATGAAGATGCTCGAGGACCTCACAAAGATGATTGAATCAGGCAAAAAAAATATAGAAGCTAACGACAAAAAGATGGAGATTTATAACTCGAGGGTTTATCAGATCCCGGGCGCACCCCCGATTCTGAAGGGTGTAGATTCAAAGAATTTCGTGCAAAAGCCATTCCCATTGAGTGTGGATCCAAAGCCCATCCCGAAGAAATTCAGAATGCCTGATCTCCCAAAGTATAACGGGACCTCGGATCCCAATGAGCACATTACTGCTTACACTTGTGCTGTGAAAGGGAAAGACTTAAAAGATGAAGATATTGAATCCGTCTTATTGAAAAACTTTAGAGAAATGCTATCCAAAGGGGCCATGATGTGGTATCATAACCTACCCCTGAACTCGATAGATTTGTTTGCCATGATGGCAGACTCTTTTGTGAAGGCGCATGCTGGTGCCATCAAGGTCGCTATGAGGAAATCTGATGTTCTCAAAATCAAACAAAGAGAGAATGAGATGTTAAGGTAGTTCGTATCCCGCTTCCAATTGGAAAGAATGGATTTACCACCGGTCTTCGATGATTGGGCAGTGCAAGACTTCACTTAGGGCTTGAATGAACGAAGCTCGATAGCTTCAAAGAAGCTGAAGTAAAACATAATCGAGTATCCCGTCGTAGTTTGGGAGGATGTACACAATAGGTATCAGTCAAAGAACAGAGTCGAGGATGACCAATTGTGAGCCCCCTCGGGCTCGGTGTATCCCAACAGGCTCTTAGCAAAGGAATCGAGGCTTCTAGAGAGAGAGCCGAGGCCAAGAAAAGAAAGGTATCAACCGTATATAGAAAATCAGAGAAATATCCCAAGGCGCAACATACCTCGAAGTGAGAAGGAGGGATCGAGGCCAGAATCCTCAGGGACTCATGAACAAAGCAGGTTTTGACAGGAACACAGGGCCGGTAGAGGCACCCCGGCTATCTGAGTACAACTTCAACATTGATGTTTCAGACATCGTATCAGCCATAGGTAAAATCAAAGACACCAGGTGGCCAAAACCTATACTATCATATCCTTCGCAAAGGAACCCTAACTTGATATGCGAATATTACGGCACTCACGGTCATAGGACCGAGGATTGCAGACAGTTTTGAGAAGAGGTAGCCCGATTGATTAGAAATAGGCACCTTCGAGAGTTCCTCAGCGAGTGAGATAAAAACCAACTACGGGAAAGAGAGGAGGACATGAAAAATGAAACAGAAGAACCACATCACGTCATCAACATGATTATTGGAGGAGTCGACGTCCCTCAGGGACCCATTTTCAAGAGAACAAAAGTATCCATCACTAGGGAAAAGCAAACTCGGAGCTGCGTACCTGAAGATGCTCTTTCATTCACCGAAGAGGACATCGAGACCTTGTTTCAACCTCATAATGATGCACTGATAATTTATTTTGTTTTGAATAAATTTCAGGTTGAACATGTGCTTGTGGATCTAGGTAGCTCGGCCAATATAGCTAGGTGGAGGGTGATAGAGAAACTCAGATTGCTCGACCAGATCGTGCCCGCCTCTCGAGTCCTCAACGGATTCAACATGGCGAGAGAGACAACGAAAGGGGAAATCATCCTCCCAGTCAACGTGGCCGGTACAATTCAAGATACCAAGTTTCATGTCATCGAAGGTGACATGAGATACAATGCTTTGCTTGGAAGGCCATGGATTCACAGTATGAGGGCGGTGTCGCCATCCCTTCATCAAATGATGAAGTTTCATACGAAAGATGGAGTAAAAATAGTGTACGGAAAGCAGCACGCACCAAAAGAGATGTTTGCAGTGCACGATGTGGCATCGACACCGACACCTTCTACATCGAAGGAGCCAAAAAACAAGCAAAACAACCGAGTAGAAATCACAAACTACATCCTTGGATGAACGAAGAAAGGACTGTGCCGCGTCCTCGAAACGAGCAACTGAAGCATATCGAGGCTTGAACGCCACCATAGTTAAGGTAAAATCCTCTCCCTCTTTCGTTCACATTTTGCACTAACCTATGCACAGGTGTTCGATTGAAAGGAATCGAAGAACCCTCCAGCTCGAAGGCCTTAGGTTTTAAAGCATGTGTTGCGCTCTTTTTCCCTCATATCGGATTTTATCCCAAATGGGTTTTACCGACGAGGTTTTTAACAAGGCAACATCCATATGCTACCTAAGGAAGACTCATCAAGTATTCAAGGCTTCTCTTCAATCAACCTCAAATACTGAGGGGCATCCCCCCCGGAGATCACCTCCTCAAAGATATTAAAATATGCCTAAGAGGGTCTCGACAGGAGAATGATGTATCGGACCAAACGGTCGAATGAACCCTGTCCACGTAGATTAATCGAACCCTTGATGGCAAAAACAGGTACACTTGTACCAAGTAATCGAAGGAGAATCTTTATCATCAAAACACTTCGCGCTTCAAAGAAGTTTGCAATTTTCATAAGAAACGGCGCCAGGGCCAGAAATTTCCCGAACACTCGGGGACTGACATCAAAAACTCGAAACTGAAAGACCTCAGGGCTGGCAACTTCGAGCTCATAAGCCTTGAATGAAGAAATATCGTATCTATAAGACCTCAATGAGGCATGCTTAAACTTGTAAGCCCTCAACGAGGCAACGTCAACTCTGTAAGACCTCAACGAGGCATATTCAAATTCATAAGCCCTCCATGAGGCACATGTAAGCCCTCCATGTGGCAATATCAACAATGTAAGACCTCCATGAGGCAACATCAAGTTTATAAGACCTCAATGAGGCAACATCAAAAAGTTTGCTATTTTCACAAGGAATAGCTCCAAAGCCAAAAACTTTTGATGTTCGGGGGACTGCCATCGACAGTCACCCTATCGAGCCATCAAAAACTCGAAGACATAAGACCTCAGGGCCGGCAACTTTGAGCTCGTAATCCCTCAATAAGGCAATATCAAACCTGTAAGACCTCAAGCAAGGCATGTACAAATTTGTAAGACCTTAAAAAGTCATAATCCCGATATCAAAGTCAAGGCTATATATTCGAACTTGTAAGACCCCTAAAAAGGCATACCCTCGATATAGACGCCGAGGCTATCTCACTCAGGGATTAAAAGGCTACGAAAAATACAATGACCACGGTCATAAGGCTCTGGCCAAACCAACACGACTCGGAGACGTCCGACCGTCTCCATAAAATCACAGGCCTCTAATTACTTTGAAAATACTTCGAAAAAAACCGGTTAATCAGGCTACCCTCGACATAAGAAAAAGAGCTTCGATCATATCAGCTCCGACAATGAAAAGGCTTCGAAAATTTAACCATCGAGCGAAACCTTCTGAGGTGTTCATTTATCATTACATAACGGCTCATAATCGAGGTTCTTTCGAGCCGTCGAAGAGTCGGACGAACACAAAAACTTCAAAAAGTCTTATACGAGGAAAAACTATAGCCTTATTAAAGGTCATACCGCCCCAACGTGTAAGAGCCTAAGCACCAGCCATATTAAATGTCGTACCAACCCAATGCGTAAGAGCCTAAGCGCCAGCCATATTAAAGGTCGTACCGACCCAATGCGTTAGAGCCTAAGCGTCAACCTAAAATGCCTAAGGGCCAATGTGAAAGAGCCTAAGTGACAACCTAAAAATCCTAGTCTACTCTCGGGACCAGGTCCCTTGACGGCCCCTCGGACAAGCTCCCTTGGTGGCCTTCAAATATCAGCATCGGCATCAGAAGAAAGGAAAAGCTTGGCGTCGATCTCATCCACCCTAGCCTGATTTATCTCCTCCGAGAGATCAAATCCCCTAGCATGAATCTCTTCGAGGGTCTCCCTTCGAGATCTGCATCGGGAATACTCATTTCCCCTCCTCTCTCTGTCAAAGGCTCCCCTTAGCTCAACCCGAGCATCGGCAACATCTTTCAAGGAAATGACACTTTCTTATCGGCCTTTGCTCGTTCTTCGACTTCATCCCGGGCGTCCACGACCTCAACCTTCATCTTCGAAAGATCAGTCTCAAGCTTGGCAATCCTTCCCGTCTGAATCGAGCTACTTTCTCGAGCATTTCGGAGTTGTACCTCGAGGGCAGAAGCCTTGGCCAAATCATTCCTTTGGGCAGCAGCATGAACACCTATCTGCACCTTCAACGCATTGCATTTGGAATGACCTGTCCGACATCGCCCAGAGGCATTCAAGCGTTTTTGTCTTTCTCTGCAACTAAAATATCAAACATTATCTCTCGAAGATGGGAAAAGAGACATGCACCCCTCCCCCCCCCCCCCCACAAAAAAAAGGATTACTTGTTTCTCGAGATTGACTTTGTAGTCTTGGCTTCTATTCATTTCCGATCGAAGAAATATCAACTCTCTTGTCTTCTTATCACAAAGAAGCCTGAGAGATTTCTCCTTGCCCAAGGCTTCCTGCAACATAGCCTCACAGCGGAGCAGCTCAGACTTGAGCTTGTCAAAACCCTATGAAAAAGAAGCTTCAGTTCAAAAGATGAAAATACAAAGCTGAAAAACCAACAAGATCCACCAAAGCTCACCACAGACCAGAGCCGCTGAGCCTCCTCGAACACCAAGCGTGCATCTACTGTCCTGGTCTCATTGGCCCCAGTCAAACCACCCTGTAAAGGGACGTGATCGCTCGAGGATCCACTTGATTTAGGCGGCCCCTGGCCTCGAACATCCCTCGAAGTACCTTTGACGGGAGAAGAAGATAGCGGCAGAAGATCTTTATCCCTCAAAGTACCTTCGACGAGAGAAGAAGATGGAGGTAGAAGATCTTTATCCCTCAAAGTACCTTCAACGGGAGAATAAAATAGTGGCAGAAGATCCCTATCCCTCAAAGTACCTTCGACGGGGGAAGAAGATGGTGGGAAAGGAGGAACCTCTCTCCCAGGGCTAGAGACCTCGGGTTCGGCAGGCTCAGCTGCCTCGGGAGAACTCCCGATCCCAGCCATCGATGTATGGTCACCTTTTACTGTTACATCGAGGCTCACATGTCGGCCAATGGACATAGGATCTTCCTCTACGGTTGCGTCTCCTTTATGCCTCCGGACAGGCCTTGGCTTACTATGAGCATCCTCGTCTCTCGAGGATCCGTTCCTTTTAGTGTCTTTCTCCAGCTCCGAAGCTGAAGGTCCCTGCCCCTCCCCTAGAGGGCATGGACTCACTTCAAAGAAATCACCAATGCCTACAGCAAAGAAATTATCAAACAAAAATGAAGGAGTACCCCTTAGAGAGGCAACCACACAACACATACTGTGGTGTTTTGCTTCCCATCGGCCCTTCGACACGTCTCGCCACTTGTGTTCATCGTAGGTTGAGCAGGGTGTGAATTTCCGAGTCTAATCTGCCAGATCAGGGACCTCATGTGGCAACCACGGGATCGCTGCGGAGAAATGAAGAAAACATTCTTACGGAGTCCGACTCCATTATGAACAAAAATGATAAAATGCAACGTATCACTTACATGTGAAATTCCATTTCTCAGGAAATGGAAAGAACTCCGTAAGAATAATATCGATAGTCCTCACTCGGAAAAACCGACTCATCCACCCTCAGTCCCCGCGTTCTTTATCACTAGCGATAAAGGGCCAGGTGGATCGACATCGCAGAGTGATCAGACCTCGGTAACATAAAGGTCGGTACAGTATGATAAGATGGCTGACGGTGAACTCGAGCTTGGCTTTATGATCAAAAAACCTTATCATCAAAACTATCCTCCAGAATGACGGGTGGACCTGAGCCGGGGTGACTCGATATCTTCGACAAAACACGAGTATGACTCTATCGAGAGGTCCCAACATAAAGGGTACGTGTATACATTTAAAAACCCCTCTACATGGGCCATGATACCCTCTTCCCGAGAAGGTACCTGCAGTACCACCTTTTTTCCCCATCCACAATCTCTCTTCACTGCCTTAAGGTGTTTCTCTCCTATTGATGGGATTAACCTCGATGCATGCTCCCGATGTCACTGAATATCGAGAGGTCTCTCCAACGTAAAATCCTTCCTCAAGATGAAACAACTCGAAGTTAGCTCAGCAGAGGTAGAACTTTCCTCTTCTTGGTGAACAGATCTGGGCACGACATCCATAATTATTTGAATAAAGATAAAGAGGAAGAAAGCTCAAGCAAAAGCTTTAAATTATTGAAATAGAAGAGCTGAGAGAAGGAAAAGAACTTTAAAGAAAAAACTAGTTTTCCAAGCTGCAAAGCCTAAACTGAAGAAGAAGGGAGCATATATATAGAACAAGCGACGAGTATTCATCTACTTTGAAGACTAATTAATTTTGACAAGGTCATTATAACATTTGGAGAAGTGTACCGGCGGGGCCACCTCGGTCACTTCACGGTCATGTCATATGAATGACGTTGTCATACAGCATTCGACGGATCAAAAACCCCATACCAACCTAGCCTCGAGAAGGTGTCCGATCTCCGGGATCTCTGTTACTGCAAGTACGGTCTCCAAAGAGCTAAAATCAAAACTCGAAGATTGACTTTCGCATAAAAATCACAGGGCAAATTTTGAAGGATTTTTACAAAGGGTATTTTACAAAGCTCCCCCGAGGATCCCATGTACAAAAAATAAAAAGCAAAAATAGTAAGTAAATCTACTATTTGCCTTCACTACTGCATGAGTCGCTTCTAGAGCCCTCATCCAAAGTAGTTGAGATTGCTGATTCTTCCTCCAAGGCCCTGGCTTCTTCAATATCGGAAGAGATCAACACTTTTGGCACTCGCTTCCTCGAAGGCTTGCCTCCTAGCTTGCAAGTGAGCGTGAGCGACGGCCCGAGCCAGTTTTAGCTGGGCCTTTTTGGATATCTCCCTGCCCCGATCATTTGCGGTGGTAGCATCCCTTTTGTATGAAGAAACAAATTCATCGGCCTCAGACTTGGCAAAAGATAAGGCGGAAACCTCCTCTTGACCAATTCGAAGGAGATCCTAGGTCGAGGCTAGCTCTCCCCGAAGAATATCCCTCTCCGAGGCCACGACATCATTCAGCCGCTTCAACTCGAGGATCTCAGCGTCCTTGGCCACGACCTCCTCCAGAAGTTGCCCCACTAGGACATCCTTTTGCCCAATCTACAAATACAGAAGACAAGCTAATTAGCACCAATTATGGCAATAAAAGACAAGTTCATTGTATAGATTACCTGGTCGATGAAGTCGGCCCTCTCTTGGAACGCTCTCTCTAAGCGTGACTGGAGGTCGACCAGCTCCTCCTCTTTTCGGGCATGCAGAGCCTTCACCTCGTTCAGCTCCGATGTAAGCTTCTCGAGCTCCTCCTCACGGCAAGTCAGCTCATCATGTAGATTGGAGAAATCTTGGTCATACAACTTCTTGACCTACAACACAAAGGAAGAAAGTTAGAAAAACAAGAGTAAAAATTTGAAGCAAAAATAGTATATCAAGAAGATCACCTTCTTTTTAAGCCTCTCAGCCTCCTCGAGAGCAACGAGGGCATCGAGATCGGTCTCCTCCTCAATGCCTTCAAAGTAATCTCTGAATGTATCATCCTCTCCCTAAGAGGTCCCCAAAACCAGAGGCATTCCTGTCCTGGGCATCTCGTATTTCCCCTGGAGAAAATGACGGGCCCAATTGAAATCCTCCTGCAGCATCAACTTCTGATCGGGGCTTCGTCTCGCCCCCGAAAAATTTCAGAAATGGGCCCTCCGAACTCACCAACACGGACTGTACCATGTCCGATGAGCGGATCGCGGACTGCACCCAAACCCTCCTCGAGGGTCTCCTCAACACAAGGCGAGTCCGCATCGGCCACCTACGACTCAGCAGCCGTCTGCCCAGCAACTTTTGAAGCATCAACACTTCATTTTACCCTTTGTACCAAAGGGCATGTATCGTCATCTTCTTCTTCGGCACACAGGCTCTCAGCGGCCATCGAGTTTAGGACCATAACATCGATCTTGGGCTTCCGAGCCTTTGCTCTCTTGGGTTTCATAGACTCCGTTGGTGTCTCTTTCTTCCTTTTCTTGTCCTTGGCGGGTTTCGAAGTCTCTTCTTTACAAGGAGGGGCAATCTCATTGGCACATTTTCCCCGAGGCCTGCACAGGAATGATGTATCGAACTTACCGCCATGAAGAATACTTACAAAGAATGTGGAAATGACAGCAATAAAAGCATACTGTGGTTCTTGGCCTATTGCCGCGTCTTGACCAAATCGCGCCAAACGCGCTTGCTATATGGAAAAGCCGCGTCTAAGCATTTGATCCATCCCGGAGGTCCTGGACCGCTCTGGGGAACCAAACGGTGGCTACACAATCAGAGGAAAATCAATCAAATAAGAAGGAGGTAAAATAGGAAGAAGAAAAAGAGGTGATAAAACATACTCGATATGGAGACAGTTACGCTTTATGTTCCATTCCTCCGGGAATGGCATCCTATCAGCAAAGATAAAGTCCGAGGTTTTGACTCTGAAAAGCCGGCTCATCCATCCCCGGTCTTTTTCCTCGTCGATGTAGGAAAAGAACGCTTTGGCGGATCGATGGTGTAGCTTGATTAAAGACCCTCGGAAGAGACGAGGGCTATACAATCTTATCAGATGATCGAGGGTGAAAGTCATTCCCTCGACCATGTTTGAGATATATCGGATCATGTAGAAAATCCTTTAGAAAGAAGGATAAATTTGACCGAGTGTCACTAGGTATTGATGACAGAAGTCGAGAATCACGAGATCTATTGGTGGAGATGAAGAATCTACAGGGCCTAGAGTGAAAGGATATGTATATACGTTGAGGAAGCCGGCTTTATGTGTTATTATGCTTTCCTCAACTTTGGGGATTTCTACTTGTGCCGCCTCCCCCCAACCTCAGTCTATCTTTACTCTCTTTTTTTCGGTAACAAAACTTATGTACCGAGACATGGGCCCACATCAGCCCGATGTAGAAGGGGGTTTCTCGATGGTAAAATCGGAGACAGTGTCAAAGGGACCAGGAATACACTGCTTGATACTAGGAGGTGTTTTTGATTTTCCCTTGTTCAGGCGTAATGAGGAAGTGGTTCCCTTTTTTTTAGGTACCATTTTGAAGGTCTTGGCCATAATTATCACTGATTTTCAAAGAAAGAAGATGAAGAAGCAAGCGCAGAAAATGGATGAAAGAAGAAAATTATTAGCAAAATTTTGAAGACTTGAAGATGTTGTAAAAGTGTAAAAGGCAAACAATTGATGTATTTATAGAAGCTGTTTTGGCATGTTTGAGAAGCGTAAAGGTTGAACCAATAGCAGTTCATGGGCTTCTCGAAGCCTTTATGTCACGTCATTTAATGTTTTGATGAGGCAGGCATCATAATGAGGATATCGAAGAGGAAAGAATTCAAGACCGTTTCTTATCACTTCATTCTAAGAAACGCGGAGACTATCTGTATACGGCTAAAATTGGAGAGCCCAATTTTACGATCATTATGGCATTCCATAGCCCGTCTTCAGAGAGCTCGAAGCACAGTTCGAGGTTTGACATCGAGGAAGCATATCGAGGATTCTCCACGCTCGACCTCGGGGCGGTATAAATCGATGACCATCATGGAACAGCGAGAAATTCCCAAAAGGCACGTGGTTAAAGCTGACCAAGTCCGCAAGAATAGTACAAGTCCGTACCGTGACATCAATAGTTGTACCGGCTACATTTATTTGTAATAATTACACATGTACTATGTTGGGATTACCCCTCTTATATAAAGGGCACCCTTGTAATTTTGTAAGATATATGATATTCAATACAAGAACAAGAACATTCTCTGCTCTCTAACTCAAACATTCTCTACAATTGTTCCATTGATTTATTGCTTTCAATTCATCGTGTTCATTGATTGTTCTTCATTTATTGCTTATTGTTGATCATAAAGAGTCCATATTCGAGGCCCATTAAGTTGTTCATCCTTCATCGATCTCCCCCTATCAAGCACTCGAGTTCGACTCCGAAACCCAATTTCGGCCAGCTCGAGACCTCGTCTCATAACTGCTCGGTTTGTACAATTCCATTATCCTTTGCTCTTATCTCATTTTTCTTAACTCTCACTTAACATCTATTTCCTAAACAACTAGTATTAAAATAAATCACATATTTTTAGAACCACAAAATTAAATATAATTGTAATTACCATTTTCACGGTAAACAACCGGGTTGGTAAATTTTATGATATATTTATGCTACCTATATTATTAATTGTTCACAAACTTAATCTGGTTAGCATGACTTTGTGATTGTTTAATTATTCACTAATCTCTACCATATTAGTATGTCTCTTTGTATTATCTGAATTTGACCTATTAGTTAGATTTTTCATAAACTTTATCAGTTTGGCATGACTTTGTATTAATTCATTCGACTTATGTGTTAATTTATTTACCAAAATCTATCCAATTGGCATAATTTATCTGTGTTGTTTAAAAAAAATGTTCTTCGAATTTGCAATTATAATTTCGATCGAAGTATCCCATATCTGCTCCAAATGATCTCAAATTTGAAAAAGACTTCAAATATCAATATGAACAATATTTTGTCAAATACCACCAAACCAAAAAGCTCCGCTTTGTCTTCTTTAATATTTCCTACATATCAACAATGAAGTTTTGAGATTTTTAAAATAAATCATTAAATTAATGTTTGAAATAAAAATTTAAGAATAAATAATCAACATTCATATGGTTTTAACAGTAATCAACCATTAACTTATGATTTTCATCTCCAAACAAGAATTTCAAGCTTCTAAAATTGAAGAACTATGTTGTTCTTGGTGAGGAAGAACAACAAGAGGCCATAAAAACTAAAGAAGCTTATTTTCAAAACAAAGTAAAAAATAATAATATTTAAGGACCATTTTCTCAAGGGAAAACCAGCATAATCCTACAGGTAAAGGTTTGTAACTTTACTTTTTGTAGTCAATTACTTTTATGTGACAGAAAATTGTTTTGGTTTTATTTTTGATGCAGATAGAGTTTAGTTCTTTAATACATTTTGATAGAACAAAAGTACAATGTGAAGTCAACAAATTTATAATTTTTATGATTAATTAATTAATACTTGTCAAATAGTAATTGATTACTTATCTAATACTCCCTCCATTTCAAATTAGATGAGGTAGTTTGACTCCGCACGGAGTTTTAAAAAAAAAAGAAACACTTTTGAAATTTTTGGTCTTAAAAGCTGTGTTGGGCCATGACTTTTGTATGGTTATAAAAGCTTCTCATTAAGGTTAAAATGGGTAAAATGGGGAGTTTAAAGTTGAATTATTTCTAAGTTTAGAAATGTGTCATTTATTTTGAAAGACTAAAAAGGAAAGTAGCTCATCTAATATGAAACAGATGGAGTAATATCAGAGAAAAGATTCCTAACAGATAATTGTATAGGGTAAAATTAGTTTATAATAAATGGTCGAATGATAGCATGGTATGTGTAATTAGAGACATGTATAAGTCGAATCAAGTAACAACCAATACCGAGAATAACAGTTGTAATTGACAGTGGATAAAACTCGAAAGAAGCATGGTCAACGGGAGCAGATCGAATATTTGTCATACGGATTGCATTCAATGAAGAATATTCTCTAACATTAAATGGGCAGCAGTTGCAGAGAATATTTGCATTCGTGGTCTGCCGCTACATATTCATCAATGACTAATTTATTATCATTTAAGTGGGATTTGATCCCATGATCTTGTTTTCCTGGGTATAGTTATAATAGCAGGCTCAATAGCCATTGTAAGACATGAATTCTTGGCAAAACATAGGCTATATATCGTTTTGCTCTCAATTAAATAACATTATTAGTTCTTTTACATTTCTCTCATTTTTTTACTCGGAGACACTACTCTCGGAGCCAGGCTTGTCATCTTCTTCAATTTCAATTTCTAATTTTCACTTTTTAATTTTGATTCATCATCATTTTTGGATCAAATCAGTTCGCTTGTCTATAAACCATGTAACAAATTTAACTATACAATTTTACGAGTAAACAATAACTAAATCCATTTTAAATTTTACATCTTCATATATCTGGTTAAGGTTAACAATACTGCTCTCATTTTTTGATTAGTTCGCAGGAAGGTAGATTAAGAAGTTGATTTGACTCGCAAACAATTGTAGTTGGTTGTTGCAGAAAAAAAAAAGCTTCAGTGCTAATTGAAATGTTGGAATGACATAAAAAAAATCACATTTCGTTGCTTATATCTGAATTTTCAAATGTTAGAAAAAATAACAGAATATGAGACGAAATTAGGTCTTGATAGTGTAATCATTGTAGCCTCCCAATTTCGTTGTTGCATGGATTATGGCAGAATTCTTGCAGGATTCTGCAAAGCCTATGAAATTCGATTATCAGCAATTAACTCAAATTTTCACTAGGACAAACTTTGTGAATTGTAGATAGCAGAAAGAGAAGATGATAGAAAATTGGTATTTTTTTTATGATTTTTGTTTTGGAGAGGTATGAGTATGTTTACCTCAAAAATACGAGTAACAATTAAATTTTATTTGTGATTTTAAAGATATGTGCTCAAGTTCAATACCAATTAATAAACAAGTAATATAAGGTGTAAACTAAAGGATTAAGGAACCAAACCAGTGTTACTTAAGCAGTAGCGACCTCAAGCTCAGTGGCCTCGAGGTGAATCAAGGGCAATAAAGAAATAATAAAATTTAAAGGACAATTTTGATGAACAATGAGCAAAAAGTAGAGAGTATATTCTTTGCCAATGATTAGATGATGTTTACAAATGATTGAGGTCCCTTAATATAGGAGGGAAACCCTGAATAAGGTACATTCCTATTTACAGTAAAGAATATTATTGGGACAACTGTATAACTGCCTAGTAAGAACTTGTACTAATTCGTACAAATCTATTCTGAAATTTACGCCATGATCTTGGGGACGTGGAGAGAATCTTTTCCTTCCATAACAGACTCACAACGGTACTATTTTGGCATTGATTGTACTCGGCTCCGATGATCTTCGACACTTAGGTCTACGGGCTTCTTATTTTGCCTTCGAGCCCGAGCTTGGTCTTTATCGATCCTCCACCCTCGATGTGACCTCTTGAGCTTACAAAATTGGGGCATGTGATTTTGACCGTGTACAAATAGTCCCCGTGTTTCTTAGAATGAAATGACAAGAAACGATTTGATTCTCGACCCTGCGATGCTCCAACCATGATGTCAGTCTCGTGATGTCAGCAACTAGTGTGAGTGAAAGGTCGCGAAAGGTCGCGCCGGCACAACTTTCCAAAGGCCATTAATTGAAAATGACCGATTGGTCAGTTATTTGGCTTCTTTAACACGCTTGAGTGACTTCTATAAATAGGCCAATTCCTTCACTTTGAAAACTCTACTTAGACTCTTAATTCTCAAAGCTTTCATAGAACTTCATTACCTACTTCAATATATGAGCCCACCATTCTCTTCAACTTGTGCTTATTTCATCACCAATTTCTTTGCTTCTTCTAAATTCAACAACAACAATGGCCAAAACTTCTACGACAGTTCCTTAGAAAGAGAAAGCCTCTTCATCATCACGCCAATCCAAAAGCAAAACGGTGGTACCACCTCGAATCGAGGAGTGTGTTCACAGGCCTTGTGTAAGAACTTACGATTTTAAAATCAAAAAACCTTCTTCAATCCCGGGTCGATGTGAACCTATGTCTCGGTATATCAGCTTGATAATTGAAGCCAAACTCAAGCAAGTGAAGGCAAATTGCCATTGGAAGAATAAAGACGTGGTGATCCCTTCCCCCGAAGAGGATATTACTACTCATAAAGCAGGGTACCTAAGCGTGTATACCTATCCATTCATGCTAGCTCCTGTAGATCCTTCTCTGCCCCCCTCCCCCCATAGACCTAGTCATTCTCGATTTTTTCCAACAATATCGAGTCATGCTTGGTCAGATTCATCCCTCTTTATGGAGAATCGTCAATCTAATTAGATACTTCTCGAGGAAGTTTGGGGGGATGTCTTTTACCCTCGACCTTCTGATCAGGCTATACAGCCCTCGTCTCTATCAAGGTGGCCTAATAAAGCTGCAACGCCGATCCTTGAAGTCTATCTTTTCCAGCATTGATGAGGGCGAGGACCGAGAATGGATGAGCCGATTTGTCCGAATCAGGACCTCCGACCTGATTCCTGCTGAGAGGATGTCATTCCCCGGGGAGTGGAACATGAAACGTAAGTGTTGGTTTATCGATGATGATTTAATACTCCGTGATTCTTGCTCTTTATCGAACTAATCTCTTTATAATGATGCAGCTGTTTGTTGGTTTCCTGGTGCGATTTCGGACCTCCCCAGCTGGGTTCGGCAACTGGCCTCTACTTCTTCATGTGCTGAGTGCAGCTGGCGTGACTTGGCCAAAGGTCGATGGGAGGCCAAAAACCATAGTGAGTTTTATTATTCACACATATACGCTCCTCAGTGAAATACTTACTTTTAATTTTATGCAGGCCTCGGAGACGCCGTTGTTATGCGGCCGCCCCCGCCCGGTGAAGAAGAAATCCCAAAACCTATTAAGGATAAGAAAAGAAAGAGGGTTTCGCCTGCAAGTTCCCCGAAGCTAAGGACAATCCATCTTCGAAAACCTAAGGCCGATACCGTGGCCTTATCTTTGGAAATGGCCAAACGTCTTCGTGCTAAGAACGAAGAGAGACATGGCATAGAGGGCGAAGATGATGGCTGCCCGTTGATAGCTCGGAAAAGAGGAAGCACTAATGCTTCGAAAGACGCTGAACCGATGGTGACAGATGCGGTTCGGTCTCGAGCCGAGAAAATTTCTTAGGGAAGGTCAAGCAGAGTCCCCGAGCCATCAAGGGACAAGAGTACATCTCGTCCTAGGGGACGCTTGGCTAATGAACTCGGAGAGCCTAACTCTGAGGCCCTCTGAAGACATGATAATGCCCCGAGTTATTCATTCGTGGTAATCAATGTGGATGACTCTTCGCCAGACCCGGTGTTCTCTGAGGGGAAGATATGGGATGCCCAGGCCATGAGGAATCTGAATGGGGGAACGTCCCACGGGGAGAACTACATCTTTTGGGAGTAATTTGCGGGAATCAAGGAGGGCCCCGATCTTAATGCCTCGTTCATTTTTTATGAAGCCGAAAAGCTTCGCAAACAAGTAAAATTTGTACTCATAACTACATTTTGATTTTGATTTTTGCCCTCCTAAGCCTAACTCCTTTTCTTTGTGAGAAGGATTTTTCGATTTATAATCAAGCATTTTCCAAGCCTCGAGCCAAGCTTGCCCGGTGTGAAGCTGAATTCAAAAAGCTCATGGCAGAGATGGACAGACTTAAGGCTCTCTACGCCCAAAAAGAAAGGGAGATCGCGATCTTCGAGCCGAGTTGGCGAAGGCCTATCGACAACAAACTAAACTTCGTGAACATGTAATATAGCTTTTGAGGGTATATTACGTTTTTACTTGGTTTGGTGACTAACACTTCAATTCTGCAGTTCCAGCAGAGGGTCGAGCTGGTGGAGGAGCTTCAAGAGTAGCTCAAGATGAAAGAGGTTGAGACCCTCAGGTGGAGGCAACATATGGACTGTCTCGCCTCGGGGAAGGATACACTTCGGGAACAACTGACCTCAGTGGAAAACCATCTCAAAAGTGCAAAGGAGGAAAACTCGGAGCCACAAAACTGAAGAACTCGAAGCTAAATCGGCCGCTAAGCTTGCTAAAGCCAAATCCGAGGTTGAGGCATTCGTGTCCTTATATCGAGCTGACGCTACTGCTGCTAACGCTCGGGCACAAGAGATCTCTACTGCGGCCAAGATTAAGTTATCATCTGCCTTCAACCATGCTAGGCTGGAGTCTCAGAGACAAATTTTCGAGGAGGTGCATGCTTAAGGCTTCAACCTCTCGGCCGACATTGAAAAGGTGCAAACTTTGGAGGAAGAGGCAGCTGCTCTGCTCTCCGATGATGAGGGTTCTACTAGTGGCTATGAGAGCGAGGGAGACGAAGATGAAGTCCCCGAGGAGGAGGAGGTCCCCGAAGATAGACCTACCGAGGATACGGTTCATGGGGGTGTTGCCTCCGAGTATGTAGCCCCAAAATAGATTAGGTTTTTTTTTTTTTTTTTGCTTTTGTGTAAGGGCCCCTCATAGGTGTTGTAAATATATTTTGTAAATATCTATTATGAATATAAAGAACCTATTTTCTTTCATCTTTGATTTGCATTGAATTCTATTTTGTCTTTATCTTGTGGAAAATTTTGATAACTTCAATGATCAAGTGAGCATTGGCTCAGATTCTGAATATAACAACCCTTAGGTTTTTAATGATCAATGGGCGATCTTCGAACTTATAATAGAATACCTCGAGCCATGTTTAAGTCGATTTGATGCGAGCTCGGGATGATGGAACTCTTGAGTCCGAGCTGAGTGAGAGCAAGGTCTCGAACTCCATATGCTTCCGCCCTCATGCTCTTTAGTATTGGCCCTTGGGCTCTTTTAGGTCGGCCCTTAGGCACTTTAGTTAGGGCCAACTTGGCCTCTAAAACGGCTATAATTTTTCCCTCTTTTCGGCAAAAAGACTTAGTGAAAATTTTGGTATGCCTTAGCATGTGTTTTTTGTACCCGTTGGGTTTTTCGAAGGTTCGATCGATTGGAACCTCCTTTATAATTTTTTGTGTAACGATAATTGACCTCTTGTGGTTTTTTTGAAGGCTGATGTTATCGAAGCCTCTAAATTATTCAAGGGCTGGTTTTATCGAAGCCCTTTATTATTTGATTTTGCCGAGGGTAGCCTGATTTGACCATATTTTCAAAGTGTTTGAAGGCCTTTAATTTTATGGCGGAAGTCGGAGTCTCCAGGCCAAATTATTCCGGCCGTATCCTTTTCATATGATCGTAGTCTTTAATATGTTCGTAGCCTTTAATGTGGCCGTAGCCTTCGGGTATGTCTGTTGGACTTGTTTCCCGATAACCTTTCGAACTCGTTTGAAAGGTTAGTCTACGAGTATGGTGGCCTTGGCCTTTATATCGAGGGGATGCCTCTTAGTGGTCTTATGAGTTCCAGCTTTCGATGATTCAGATGACAGTCCCCGAGTTTTTGGGGCATTTGCGCTCTTGCACTTGAGCCGTTTCTCGTAGAGTTATAAGAATGAAGCTCGTATAATAGTAGACTTCTTTGAGACACAAAGTGTTTTGATATAGAAAGAATTCTTCTTTGAATAATTGATACATGTGTACATGTTTACCATCGGAGGCTCGACTATTCTACATGGACACGGTTCATTTGACCGTTTGGCCCATTACAAAGCTCTCCTATCGAGGCCCTCTTTGGCGTGAAGTATTTTCCTTGAAAATATAGGGTGATGCCCCCAGTATTCAAGGTTGATTGAAAAGAAGTCTTGAATACTTGTTGAATTCTCCTTAGGTAGCATATAAATGTTGCCTCGTTAAAAACCTTGCCGGAAAAACTCATTTGGGATAAAACATCTAAGGGGAAAAGAGTGCAACACATGCTTTAAAACCTAAGGTCTTCGGGTTGAAGGATGCCTCGATGCCTTTGATCGAACACCTGCAAGGAGTTAGTCTTAAATTTAAATGGAAAAAAGGGAGAAGGTCATACCTTAGAAATAATATCGCTTAAGTAGTGATACATTACAATTGTTTGGTAGTTGCTCGCCTTCCATAGTGCTAAGCTTGTAAGATCCCTTCCCTATGACTTCGATGACTCGGTACGGTCCTTCCCAATTGGGGCCTAGCTTCCCTTCGTTTGGGTCTCGAGTATTTAAGGTGACTTTCCTTACAACTAAGTCCACGACTCCGAAATGATGAAGGTTCGCCCTTCTGTTATAATACCTTTCGATCATTTGGTTTTGTGCGGCCATTCGAACTAGTACGACTTCAATGTTTTCATCTAGTAGTTCGAGACAAGTGTTCATAGTCTCGTGGTTCGAATCCTTGTTATTATGTTAAAACCTGATGCTAGGTTCCCCGACCTCGACCGAAATCAATACTTCAGACCCATACAGCAAATTGAACGGGGTTTCTCCTGTGCTTGACTTCGACGTTCTTCGATATGCCCATAGTACATCGGGCAATACTTCTCTCTATTTCCCTTTAGCATCATTCAATTCTTCTTCAAGTTTTGAATGATAGTTTTGTTTATGGACTCATCCTGGCCATTTGCGCTTGGTTGATAGGGCGTTGATAAAATCCTTTTGATTTTATGGTCTTCGAAGAACTTTGTTACTTTGTTGCCGATAAACTGCTTTCCTTTGTCATATATTATTTCGGCGGGTATCCCGAACCTGCACATGATGTGGTCGAAGTCAATGACTTTTTTTTCTCTTATTTTCTCGAAGGCCTGTGCCTCTACCCATTTTGAAAAGTAGTCAGTCATAAATAAAATGAACTTAGCTTTACCTGGTGCCGTTGGTAGGGGGCCGACGATGTCCATCCCCCATTTCATGAATGGCCATGGAGATATGACCGAATAGAGTTGTTCACCGGGCTGATGGATCATCGGTGTGAACCTTTGGTATTTGTCACATTGCCGAATGAACTCCTTAGTATCTTTTTCCCATGCCATCCCAGTAATATCCAGCTCTAGTTTCCATGGCATTTGTCCGTCGAAGGTTCTTCTATACAATGTTCCATTTTAATCAAGCGAGAATCGAGCTGCTTTGGCTCGTAAGGCTCTCGACTCCTATGGGTTCGAGGGGAGCTTTCTGTGCTTTAAGTATTCGACGTATTTATTCCTCCAATACCACGTTAAACTTGTCGAATTAATCTCTGCATGACCTTCCTTGACCACGGACCTCGACAATTGGACAACAGTCCCCGGGACAATATCATCTTCCTCGACCGATGACCCCAAATTCGTAAGTGCATCAGTCTCACTGTTCTGTTCTCGAGGTGCATGGTCAAGTGTCCATTCTTTGAAGCGGTGCAATGTTACATGAAGTTTGTCTAAGTACCTTTGCATTCTATTTGTCTAAGTACCTTTGCATTCTATCTTCTCAAACTTCGAAGCTTCCGTTTATTTATTTTACAACCAAAAGTGAGTCACACTTGGTCTCGATGGCCTCTGCTCCAAGGCTTTTGGCTAGTTCAAGACCTGCAATCATGGCCTCCTACTCAGCCTCATTGTTAGTTAATCTAGATGTTTTAATAGATTGTCTAATGCTATTACCTGTAGGCAGTTTTAAAACAATATTGAGCCTGGACCCTTTCACATTCGAGGCGTCGTCTGTGAAGAGGGTCCATACCCCTTAGGATGTACCCGACTTTAGTAGAAGCTCCTTTTCTACTTCGGGTGCGAGGGCAGGTGTAAAATCTGCCACGAAGTCTGCCAAAATCTGAGACATGATGGTCATTCGGGGTAGATATTCGATATCGTACCCTCTAAGTTCGATGGCCCACTTGGTCAATCGGCCCGACAACTCGGGATTATGCAAGATATTTCGAAGTGTGTATGTAGTCAACACACATATGGGGTGACATTGAAAATACGATTTTAGTTTTCTATATGCATTTATTAGCGCAAATGCTAATATTTCTAAATGTGGATACCTGGTTTCAGCATCTCCTAAGGTTCGACTTACATAATAAACAGGAAATTGTATACCTTGTCCTTCTCGAACCAGCACGCCACTACCGCTACCTCGGACACGTCCAAGTATACATAAAGTTTTTGCCTTCTTTTGGAGTGTGAAGTAGGGGTGGACTCGATAGGTACCGCTTTAATCCCTCCAACGCTTGCTGACATTCCGGAGTCCATGCGAAGTCCTTCTTATTTTTCAGTAGGGAGAAAAATTGGTGACTCCGATCCGATGACCTCGAGATAAATTGGCCTAGAGCAGTTATCCTCTGGTTAGTCATTGTATGGCCTTCACACTATCCACGACAGTGATTTCTTCAATGGCTTTAATTTTGTCAGGGTTGATCTCAATCCCTCTGTTTGATACCATGAATCCCAAGAACTTGCCCGAGCCAACTCCAAAAGCACATTTCTCGGGGTTGAGTTTCATGTTATATTTTCTTAAGATCTCGAACATTGCATGCAAATGAGTCAAATGGTCCTCTGCGTGTAGGGACTTAACTAGCATGTCATCAATATAAACTTCCATACGTTTGCCCATTTGTTGTTCGAACATCTTATTAACTATGCATTGGTATGTAGCCCCTGCATTTTTTAGCCCAAAGGGCATTACATTGTAGCAATATGTTCCATAATTCGTGATAAATGAAGTCTTTTCTTGGTCCTCCGAGTTCATTTGAATTTGATTGTACCTAGAGTACGCATCTAGAAAAGTAAGAATCTCGTGATCGGCTGTAGCGTCGATCAAACAATCGATGTTAGGCAGTGGGAAAGAGTCTTTAGGGCATGACTTGTTAAAATCTTTGTAGTCTACACACATTCTAAGTTTTTTTTTCCTTTTTAGGGACTACTACTACATTAGCTAACCACTCAGGGTATTTTACTTCCCTAATGGACCCTATTTTGAGAAGCTTAGTTACCTCGTCCTTTATGAATGCGTGCTTCACCTCGGTCTGGGGTCTTCTCTTTTTCTCCACCAGTTTTAATCTGAGATCGACACTCAGTCGATGGGTGGTTATCTCCGGTGGGATCCGTATCATATCAAAGTGGGACAAAGCAAAGAAATCAATGTTATCGATAAGGAATTGAATGATTTTTTCCTGAGTTCGGGGGTTAATCCCATTCCCAGGTATACCTTCAGTTCTGGCAGATACTCGATCAATATCACCTGCTCTAGTTCCTCGATCGTGTACTTCGTCGAATCTGATTCTTCCGGGGCGAAGAAAGCTCGATGGCGAGGAAGTCCTCTTCTTCATCTTCGATCACCCGTTCCTCGGGCTCAGTCGAGGATATGGACTGTGATTGCTATTTAGCTACCTGTTTGACCTTGATGCTCGACTTTTTCGATGTAGAGGGCGTTGATACTAGTGTTAAGTCATGAACTGAAAACATCTCCTTTGTTGCGTGTTGCTCTCCATACACCGTCTTTACGCCATGTTCTGTTGGGAACTTCATCATTGGATGAAGGATTGATGGCACTGCCCTCATGCTATATATCCACGGCCTTCCAAGCAAAGCATTATACCTCATGTCACCTTCGATGACATGAAACTTCGTATCTTGTATAGTCCCGGCCATGTTCACTGGGAGGATGATTTCCCCCTTCGTTGTTTCGCTTGCCATGTTAAAGCCATTCAAGACTCGAGATGCAGGTATGATTTGGTCAAACAGCCCGAGCTTCTCTACGACCCTTGGCCTGATTATGTTCGCCGAGCTACCTGGATCCACAAGAACACGTTTAACTTGAAATTTATTTAAAATAATAGAAATTACCAGTGCATCGTTGTGCGGATGAGACAGGCCCTCGGTGTCTTCTTCATTGAATGTAAGGGTGTCCTCGGGCATGTAGTCCCGAGTCCGCTTCTCCCTTGTGATTGACACTTTGGTGCGTTTGAACACGGGTCCCTGCGGGACGTCAACTTCGCCGATGATCATATGAATAATATGTTGAGGCTCTTCTGGTTCATTCTTTCTATTGGCGTCTCTTTCCTTGAAATGATTCTTGGCTTTGTCGCTAAGTAATTCCCGAAGATGCCCCTCACTAAATAATCGGGCTACCTCCTCTCTCAACTGTCTGTAATCCTTGGTCATGTGACCATGTGTACCGTGATACTTACACATCAAGTTGGGATTCCTCTGAGAAAGGTCAGTTTGTATGGGCTTAGGCCATCTGGTATCCCTAATCCTTCCAATGGCAGAAACGATCCTCGAGGCATATGCTAAAATTTTACTCTGATAATCGAGGTTCCTCTGCCGGTCCCAAATGTCTATCGAACCCGGTCTTGCTCATGAGTCCCCGAGAACTATGTCCTCGATCTACTCTTCGATCATTCTGAGGTATATTATGCCTCGAACTTTTCCTTCGCTCTTCGGCATATGGCTGATACCTATCTTTGTTCGGTCTTGGATCCCTGTCTGTGACTCTTGACTCTTTTGCTTCTAATCTGCTTGGATAAACCGAACGCGGGGGGAGGGGGGCTCCCAACTGGTCGTCCTCGACCCTAATATTTGAATGATATCGATTATGCACATCCACCCAAGTCACAGCGGGGTATTCAATCAAGTTTTGTTTCTAACTGTTTTGACGCTATCGAGCTCTGCTCATTTAGCAGCTAAGTGAAAGCTTGAACAGCCCAGTCATCGGAGACTGGTGGTAACTTCATTTCTTCCATTTGAAACCGGGATACGAATTCCCTTAACATCTCGTTGTTCCTTTGTTTAATTTTGAAGACATCTGATTTCCTTGTTGCGACTTTTATAGCTCCATCATGTGCTTTCACAAATGAATTTGCCAACATGGCGAATGAATCAGTAGAGTTCAGGGGCAGGTTGTGGTACCAAATCATCGCATCTTTGGACAAAGTTTCTCCAAATTTTTTCAGTAGAACGGACTCGATCTCGTCGTCCTCCAAGTCATTTCCCTTTATACCACAAGTATATGTAGTGATGTGTTCATTGGGGTCGGTGGTCCTGTTGTATTTGGGTATGTCCGACATGCGAAACTTCTTTGGAATAGGCTTCAGGGCTGCACTCGGAGGGGAAAGGTTTTTGCACAAACTTTTAGAATCCAGTCCTTTCAAAATCAGAAGGCGCTCCCGGTATTTGGTCGACCCTCGAGTTGTACGTTTCCACCTTTTTATCATTATCCTCGATCCTTTTCTCTCCTGACTCGATCCTTTTCCACCTGCTCCATTGTTACTCGACCTCTTCGGGATTAGTTCAGCACGGTGAGTAGTTTCCGGTCCCACCACTCTCGGAGTCTTTTGCTGACTTTGCAACTGAGCGATAGCCATCTATTGCGCTTGTAACATTTCGAAAATCACTTGGAGGCTGACCTCTCCATCTCCTCGACCCTGTGTTCTTTGGCCACTAGGTTGAACCTCTCCGTGTATGCTTCCTCCGACATCTGTGCCTAAGTCGACGTTTAAAGCAATGAGTGAATCAACATCGACTGGGTTAGGAACTGGCACTACCCCAGGGTCAAGTGGTGGTACACCGGCCCCTGAAGATGTAACATTATCGTTTTCCCCATGGAATCCGAGACTGTCATTACCATGTAGTGGGGTGCTTGCTGAGTTCGACATGTTTTAGTCTGAAAATAAAGAATCTTTGACAAGAACAAGTATGAAAAACAACGACTGTTATCAAAAAACAGTACAGAAATAATCACTATTATCTTAGCCCCACGGTGGTGTGCCAAACTGTTTACCTCGAAAATACGAGTCGTAATTAAATTTGGTTTGTGGTTTAAAGATATGTGATATATTTCAATACCAATTAATAAGCAAGTAATATAAGGTGTAAACGAAAGGAATAAAGGAACCAAACTAGTGTTACTTAAGCAGTAGCGACCTCGAGCTCGATGGCCTCGAGGTGAATCAAGAGCAATAAAGAAATAATAAAGTTTAAAGGATTATTCTGATGAACAATGAGCGAAAAGTAGAGAGTATGTTCTTTGTCAGTGATTAGATGATGTTTACAAATGATTTGGGTCCCTTTATATAAGAGGAATCCCTAAATGATGTACATTCCTATTTACAGTAAAGAATATTGTTGGGACAGATATATAACCACCTAGTACAGACTTGTACTAATTCATACAAATCTATTTTAGAATTTACGCCATGATCTTGGGGACGTGGAGAGAATCTTGTCCTTCCATAACAGACTCACAACGGTACTATTTTGGCATTGATCGTACTCGGCTCCGGTGATCTTCGGCACTTAAGTCTACGGGCTTCTTATTTTGCCTTCGAGCCCGAGCTTGGTCTTTCTCGATCCTCCACCCTTGATGTGACCTCTCGAGCTTACAAAATCGGGGCATGTGATTTTGACCGTGTACAGAGTATTTATAAACCCTTTTAGGTGTCTGTTAGAATTAGCAGACTCAATCTTTGCCAACAGACACCTTTTTAAAACCAATAGTCACCTTTTTAAAATTAGTAAACTGTTAAAATGTTTTAATAATTTGAAACATTTTTATTAAATAACAAAATTAATAGGTGAATAAGAAAGTAAATTTCAGACTATTTAATTTCATTACCGAAGTGTCCAATCTTACTATTAATAATATAGTCAAATTTTAGTTTCCCTCCAAAACACCTTCAAAATTCAAATCATATAAGACAATTTTTTAAACACTTCTTCCTTTCTTTCTTTTTCCAATGAGGGATAAGACAACCTCTTCTCAAATACTCCCATCAAACACTAACTAATCTAACATCAAATGGATGTAAATACAGAACTTCTATACTTAAATTTAGGAAGTGTATCAGTTATTTTAAAACATCAAGCGACCTAACAAAGTTTTGTTACATTATAAACTGAAACTTCCACGCTTACTAGAATGTTAGCCAAGGACCTAATGAGGTCTATCTCGACTGGTAATGCAAAAACACTTGAAATTTATAGTCTTGAATTCAACTATACTGAAGTACGGTGCCCCTCAGTATTTATTCTTTTGGCATGTGAATAACTATATTATAAGTGTTGATTTTACCACGTATTCTAGTCTTCTTTTCTTTAGTTATTGGGTCATTTATTTATAAAGTGATGTTACTTATTATGTTAAGTTAGCATTTCAGGTTTGTTGAAGATTAATTGATGTTAGAGTCAAATGAAGGTTGAATGTTCAAAAAGATAAGACAATTGGATGAAATGATTTCGGTTGTCGCACTTGCGGATAATGCGCTGCACATGCGGGCTCGAATATGCGAGCAAGATGACCGCCTTTGCAAAAAATGGATATATTCAGCACCTTCGCACATCTACAGAGTAAAAGAGACATCTGCTAAAGTGGATTGAGCCAAGTCCTTCACATCTACGAGGAATTCCACAGCATCTGCACCCCCGTACCTTCGCACCAGAGATATAAGAATCTGCATCTGCGATGTTGGAGGGAATCAAGCCCCTCGCATCTGTGCGGGCTTTCACGCATCTACGTCCCCTTTGCTCCTATATATTGAATATTTAAGTGTGTAGTATTTATTCCAATAATTGAAACTTGTTTATGAAAATATTCATTTTGTAAGTTTGGATTAAATCTCTTGTTTGCTTGTGTAGTGAGTGATTTTTTAAAATTATGAAGTGAGTTAAATGTTTCTTTAATTATCTTGTTCTTTAATGTTTTCAAAGGGATTAGCTAACTGTAGGACTCGCCCTTTAACTTTGAATTAATTGTGGAAAAGGCAAACTGGGGGTTGTGAAAGATTAATTAACAAAAATTCGAGGTGTTAGCCCTCATTTTATAGATTCTACCTAGGGATAAGGGTTGAACTACTTGTAGCCACATTCGGGAGTACTTAATCTAGTATTGTGAAAAGAAAGTGTGTCCTCTCTTAAAGCGAGAAGCAAAGCGAAGCGAGACGAGCAGTTTAACGCTTCTATTAGCTAATCGTAGCAGGTATAAAAAAGTGTTCACTTTCCATTAAAAAGCGAGAAGACACGATGCGTAAGAAGCGAGCGCTTCTGTTTATTACAGGGCTGCCAACGTATTTAGTTAAAAAAGTTGTTCTTTTTCTGAAACGTCATCAACCAGCACTCCAGCAACAACAGAGAAAGAAAGAGGCGACCTAGGGTTCAAGTTTTCATCACTTTTCAACTTCAAGATCGTCAAGTTTGGTCCAGGTATGTGATTTCTTCTTCCTCCTCCTCCTCCTCCTCCTCCTCCTCCTCCTCCTCCCCCTCCTCCTTCTTCTTTTTCTTCTTCATCATCTTCTTTTTCTTTTTCTTTCGCTGCTAGGCGAATTGTTTTTCCCTTCAGATCTTCTTTCTCATTCTTCTCCTCTTCTTCCTCTTCTTCCTCTTCTTCCTCTTCACTATAGTGTTTTTTCGTTTCAAATGCTACCCATTTTTTACTGCCCTTCTTCTTATTTTCATATTCATTATTCTTAGTTCTTATTTATTTCTTATGTGTTATGTAGTTGTCCTTTTAATGGAACCAAAAGAAGATAGGAAAGACCCAACTTGGGCTTATTTTACTAGAGTTAGCGAGACCAACAAGATGGAAATTAGATATTTTTTTGTGACAAGTTTCAAATAGGGGAATCTATGGTCAAAAAGCGCATCTAATCGATGGTGATCCAAATGTCGCCTAAAGTTCCTCCGCATGTGAAGGAAGAATTGAAAGAATTCCTTCAAAAAAAAAAAAAAAGTTAAAGACTGAAATGCTTCATGAACAAGAACTGCATAATCTTGATGATGAAGATGATGAAATAGAAGAAAGCAACTATGCTTCGTCTCTTCGATTAAAATCACAAAAACGGGGAAGGATACAAACAATGTCTTCTAGTTTTGGATCTACTAGCAAGACCAAAGGTCCTATGGATTGTTATTTCTCGCAAAAATCAGGAGATAAGAGAGGGAAAACTGGTAATCCTCAAATTGATGCCAAAGCGATTTTGAGGGATCGTGCAGTTGTAATGTTTAAGCGGTGGATGCATGATGCATGTCTTTCTTTTAATTATGTTAAATATACTGATATTTTTTCTATTTTTATTGAGGTTGTAGGCCAATATGGTCCAGGAATGAAGCCTCCAACTTATCATAAAGTTAGAGGTCCATATCTAAAAAAAGAGGTGGAAGAGACTAATAAAATCGTGGAGGAGCACAAAGTAGAATGGAACAAGTTGGGTTGTTCGATTATGATAGATAAGTAAACGGCAAGAAATGGAAAATGATCATCAATACCTGTTGATACCCAATTTTGCCCTCATATTTTTTTAAATAAGTATATATCTTTCAAAATGTAATTTTGCAATCATTACTTAATTTACAAGATTTAAACAAGCATTTTCTATAATTTTTAAAGCTTTAAAATTAATTTTCTTGCATTTAAATTATTTCAATATTTATTTATTATCCTTTAAATTATTCTGTGATGATTTAATTACCCAAAGTTATTATTTTCATCAACATATATATTTCAGGATATTTCACTTTATTTTATGTAAGTATATTTGTATATTTTTAAAGTTATTTACATAATTTTGCAATAATAGCCTATATTTTATAATTTATTGCATTTGTCATTTTTATTCAAGGTCAAAATAAGTTTTTACATTTTTATAATCTTCTACTATTGTTTTAAAGTATTAAGTTGCATAAATAGCTTTTTATATTTTTATTTAATTATTTTTATTAAAGTATTTCCCTTTAATATCTTACTTTAAAATCTAGTCCAAATTAAGATTTATTTTCGGACCAACTGAGGTTCAAACAAAGTAGCCCAACCCCAAGCTACCCAGGCCCAAACCAAACGACCATTCCATATCCCCCCCCCCCCCAACCGTAAAGAACTATTTCTCTCAACCAGCCACTTCTAAACCCTCTCATCCTCTCCTTCTCTGAGAAACCCTAGCCGCCTTCCCTTTAATTCCCTGTCCTAATCCCACTGATAATGGAATTTTACCACTATTTGCTTACTATATCCATGTTTCTTCGCTATTAGTGATACGACCCCAAACCTGAACTGGTCGTGATGGCGCCTATCGTGATACTAGGCTAGTCAATTCACTGAAATAATAAAATAATTTTCCATTTAACACATAAATATCCAAATTTTTCATAATAATTATGTTTCTTAAGCATTTCAAAACAATAAAAATGATTAGCACATCTAAACACAGTCCCAACATCTGGAGTCAACCGTCATGAGAATCTAAGAGGTGATACAGTCTAATACAAATCCTCTACTACAACAAGTCTGGGAAGTAAGGTAAAATGTCATAGTAGGAAGGAGAAAGAGTAGGATGCGGACGCCGAGCAGCTACCTCACAGTCTCCGAACAATGCTCCAAATGGGGTAGCTCAATCATCGCTCTGCCCCTGTACTTGAATCTGCACACAAGGTGCAGGGAGTAACGTGAGTACGCCAACTCAGTAAGTAACCAAAGTATCTAAAAACATGAGTGCAGTGACGAGCATTTAAACTTTACAGTTTCATAAAAATAAGTACCAGTAAAGTTAATAGATCATGTCAAGAGTCCACATTTACCAAAGATTTTACAAAAACTCCAGTTTGCCCTTTTTAAACTTGTATGAAACATTAGTCAACATTTATCAAAGAGGCTCACTGTAAAGAATAGTGAAAACAGTAGTTTCATAAAAATATCAGCCACTCGGGCACAGTGTCGATCACAAATAAAGCCTCTTAGTCACTCGTGACTCTACTCTCATAAGTCAATGCTCACACTCAGCACTCTCACTCATCAGGTACCATCTAACAACTGTTGCGGCGTGCAGCCCGATCCAATACGTGTATATATATATATATATATACTGTTGTGGCGTGCTGCCCGATCCATATATAAGGTATATTATTGCGGCGTGTAGCCCGATCCATATAACATACATTGTGGCGTGCAGCCCGATCCATATAATAGTCGACAACGCTCAATGGGGGTGTACAAACTCCTAGAGGGGCTCTTTCAGCGCAAGTAATATATCGTTGCGGCATGCATCCCGATCCAATATATATGTTGCTGCGGCGTGTAGCCCGACCCATATATAATGTAAATTGTTGCGGCGTGCAGCCCGACCCATATATAATGTATATTGCTGCGGCGTGCAGCCCGATCCATATATAATACATATATATTGCTGCAGCGTGCAGCCCGATCCATATATAATATATATTGATGCGGCGTGCAGCCCGATCCATATATAATATATATTGATGCGGCGTGCAGCCCGATCCATATGTAATATATAACATATATATTGTTGCGGCGTGCAGCCCGATCTATAACTATCCTCACATACTCGGCGCTCAGCCTCACTCAGTCATCCTCACAAGCCACTCGAGCAATTCATCTAACTCACGGGGCTCAGCCCAAAATACTTTTCAGAGTTTCAAATCAGTGTGATAACAGTGAAAATAACAACAAGTGGTAAACATGACTGAGTTCACAGATGTTCTATCAGGATAGTGTGAAAATAGTGTAAAAGTACCTCTGAGGGTCTAAATAGGTCGGCACAAGGCCCCAGACATGGATCACAGCCCATAAACAAGTATAAATTTCTAAACTACAGGATGTCGTAAGGTTTCAAATCGAATACGTGGCTTGTAGTCGCTACAGGATGGACCAAGTCACAATCCCTATCGGTGCCCGCCCACACGCTCGTCACCTAGCATGTGCGTCACCTCATTTACCAAAACAATATAAAATATCGGGGTTTCATACCCTCAAGTTTAAAGTTACAATCATTACTTACTTCAAAACAGACCAAAAGCAACTCCGCGATGCT
Organism: Nicotiana knightiana; assembly: GCA_005239525.1. Classification (NCBI taxonomy): domain Eukaryota; kingdom Viridiplantae; phylum Streptophyta; class Magnoliopsida; order Solanales; family Solanaceae; genus Nicotiana; species Nicotiana knightiana. The sequence continues at coordinate 82,153 of ML422912.1, read as the reverse complement.
CTTGCCCCTCGAATCGGCTCCCAAAATCTCCGAGTCTATCACAAATCAGATCAATAACATCAAAATATGCTAGGGAGACGAACTCCAATCGAAAACTGCCAAAATTAGGCACAATTCCCAAAATTTTCCAAATTCGGCCTCCAGGAGAATTAACACCGCGAGAATGGTCATCCTCCCACGATTCTATACATATAAAGAACACCAAATCGGACCACAATTGCCCCTCCAATTACTCAATCAAAGTTTCCAATTATCCAAGTCCTAACCCCCAATTTATGCCATTAAATCCTCTAATTCCATGCCTAATTCATCATATAATAACATAGAATCGAGTTCTTGGTCCGAGAAACTTACTTCCATAGAAGACCCTCGAAATCCCTCTCCAAATTGCTCACAAAATGATTCAATCCGCATGCAAAATGAAGAAAATGACAAAATTTTGCGAAGGCATGAATTTATACTCTTCTGGCCAGTGGTCTCGCACCTGCGGCCACTTATGCGCACCTGCGGACCCGCACATGCGGTCCCAGGTGCGCTTCTACGCACTTGACTCAAGTCTCCTTCTTCCGCACCTACGACTACCTCTTCCCACATGCGCTTCCGCAGGTGCGGCCACCTATACGCACTTGTGACCCTTCACAATCTGCTAAACTCCGCACCTACGCATAGTCTTTGCACCTTCGGCCATCGCACCTGCGGCTTCCTATCCGTAGGTGCGGCCACACCAGTAAAGTGGCACTAGCAGCAGCTTTGCTGCAAATTTACAAGCCCAAACCTCCGTTGACCATCCGAAATTAATCCCGAGCCCCTCGGTCCCCAACAAAAAATACCAACAAGTCCCATGACCTTATTCAAACTTATTCGAGCCTTCGAAACACCAAAAACCATGCAAAAACACCAAAATCACATCAAATTCAAGCCCATGAACTTTGAAACTTCTAAATTTCACCAAGGATGCCAAAACCATCCAAAACATATCTGATTGATCTGAAAATTTGCACAAATATCCAAAATGACATTACGAACCTGCTCCAACTTCTGAAATTCCATTCTGACCCTGATAGCCTATTTTCCACTCCCGACCGAAATTCGCCAAAAACTAACTTTCGCCAATTCAAGCCTAGTTCTACACCGGACATCAAAACCACATTCTGAACACATTCCTAAGTCCCAAATCACATAACAAAGCTATCTGAACCATAAAATCTACATTCCAAGCTCGTTTACCAATAATTCAACTTCCAGTTGACTTTTCCACTATTGAACCAAGATAAGAGACTAAGTGTCTCGTTTCTCTCCAAAAATTGCTCTGAACCCGAGCCAACCAATCTAACACAACGTAACTCAAAGACATTGCTCTTTATGAAATATATACCCTTGCCAAGCCACCCAATAGTGCTATCATCTACCTAGCCATTTGAAATTGCAAATGCTGCCTAAGAATCTATGACCTCCCTTCCAGAACTGAACCGTGACCTCACATATGCAAATCTCGACTCTGCACAACATACCGCATACGCCATGCCATCCTATGGTGGATATGGGTACTTCATGATCCCTTCCGAGCCACAAGCAACTACGTACCCAACTAGCCAAGAACTTTCCATTTGATCCCATCTAATGAGCAAAACCACTATACACCACAGGCTCCTCATGCCAGTAGAAAATATACATCTTTAGCCGTGGTAGAAGCCATCAGGAACTCTCCGAATCCCATTTGTACGACACCAAACCGTCAGGATTGAATCCTTCAATCTCAACCAAGCTACGCGGGTCACCAAAATCGAAGAGCATTGCCAAGAAAAACATGTAAAAACTCATTACCTCATAAACACCCAAAGAACTAATCATATCCCTTACCATGCCGATCCGACCTACTACCAAGTTATCCTATTTATCCAAGTTCCTTCTGACTTACCTTCAAATTGATACTTTTCCTTGCCATAATATCGCAATTCTCAACCCAGACTCACCACACGAGTCCCAAGTATAAAAAGGTACCGTCTAAAGCTCGTAAGCCGCTGAATACTCTCTCAAATATCCCCAAAAGTACCATATTCAAAATACTTACCCTGAAGACACTTCCTGCGAATCTAAAGAATTACCTTCACTTTCATGATATTGATATGTAGAACCCATGATAATGTAGAAATGCCTTAAGTCTTGACACCCTCCAACGTAAACCTCAATTACACTGACCAATTAGACAGAATCGACCTGACCCGTTTGCACACTAACACACTACGAAAGTAATCCACAGACTTGAAGCAACAAATAAATTCATACACTGCACCCACTACACCTTTTACAGTTACAACTCAATTATTCAATAGAACTCACCTACCCATAGAGTACATTACAACCTGTATCGAAGAATTTCCATTACTCAAGTCATTCCCAAACTCCTCTTTGCACGTCATAACTGATCCACCAGTATACCTCGAACTGAAACTAATACAAGACATAATTATGCAATCATCTCATCATTAACAGACTCCCCCACTTGGCTCAAAGCCAACGATCAAGACAAACAATAACTCACAATGCCCACAATAACACAACCCGTCTAACATCTCAAGTCATCTGCAAATCTCGCATTCACCATTGTAATAGTCATGCCAACTTCCACAAGCGATCTAAACTCAAATTACAACATATATCATTTAGTGGTAGAAGAGAACTTACTACAGAACAACATAGGGATCCACACCCCAGGACAACCCGCAGGAGATACCCCTGTCGGCTTAGCCTCAAACATGATATCTCTCTATACACTTCCAAAGATCATAGCTATTACGCAGTCACTACACCCTTCTACATTAGAACACAACCAATGCCTAACCTCGAGGCATCGAGATACGCAGTATAAGAACCTGAAGTTGATGCTAGAACCAACACTAGAGATAAGGTCAAAGGAACCTTGAGCTTCTGGAAGCTCTACCCACACTCATCTGACCACATGGATACCCTCGCTGGACGCCACGTGTCCCAAGAATGCTACTGAACTGAGCCAAAATTCACACTTGGAGAACTTTGCATAGAGCTTCTCCTCCCTGAATCCTTATAATGCCATCCTCAAATACTAAGTATGCTACCCCTGGCTACGCCTATACGCCAGGGTGCCATCAATGAGTACAATAACAAAGGAGCACTAATACGGCTGAAATACACCGTTAATCAAATACATGAACTCTACTGGGGAAATGATTAGCCCAAAGGACATCACCAGGAACTCATAACCCAACAGAAAGATCCGCTTCACTCCACAACTAAACAACATGAGAAGTCTTCCAATACACTCACAACTCGAGACAGAAATCAAACACTCAATAGTTCTTTCCACATTTCTAGACAATCCTTTTGTCACAAATCACATTCTGAGCACATCTAACCATCAAATCACACTCACCACATGGGCATCTAGTCACAAAGCCTCGTCAATAAGGACACCAACAGACATATAAATCCCCAAACACATATGCTCACACAACGAAATCTCAGCACTCAAGCCACAGACAGAATCCGGCCTCAAGTAATCCAGACTAGCCCATTATCAAAATGCAAAAATCACATCTCATCCATGGAAGTCACAAGCCGCCGCACAGCTGATACCAAGCGCTCACGTGCACATTCAAATACATGAAGGGAATTCAAAGATTTACGATTTGGATGAATAAAATGGATTCGCACGATAAGAATTCGAGAATGTGGGATTTTCCTAAAGGTTATGTAGCCTCTCGAAGATAAGTACAGACGTCTTTGTACCGATCCGCAAGACTCTACTAAACATTCTCATGACCGTTGAGTCCTATATAACCTAGCGCTCTGATACCAACTTGACACGACCCCAAACCTAAACTGGCCTTGATGGCGCCTATCGTGATACTAGGCTAGCCAAATCACTGAAAATAATAAAATGATTTTCCATTTAACAAATCAAATATTTGAATTTTTCATAATAATTCTATTACTTAAGCATTTCAAAACAATAAAAATGATTAGCACATCTAAAAACAGCCCCAACATCTGGAGTTAACCGTCATGAACATCTAAGAGGTGATACGGTCTAATACAAATCCTCTACTACAACAAGTCTGGAAAGTAAGGTAAAATGTCAGAATAGGAAGGAGAAAGAGTAGGTTGCGGACGTCGAGAACCTACCTCACAATCTCTGAACAATGCTCCAAATGGAGTAGCTCAACCATCACTCTGCCCGGTACCTGAATCTGCACACAACGTGCAGGGAGTAACGTGAGTACGCCAACTTAGCTACTCGGGCACAGTGTCGCTCACAAATAAAGCCTTTCGGGCAAGACTCTTNATATATATATATATATATTGCTGCGGCGTGCAGCCTATTCCATATATAAGGTATATTGCTGCGGTGTGCAGCCCGATCCATATAACATACGCTGCGGCGTGTAGCTCGATCCATATAATAGTCGACTGCTCTCACTAGGGGTGTACATACTCCTGGAGGGGCTCCTTCAGCCCAAGCGCTATATTGCTGTGGCGTGCAGCCCGATCCAATATATATGTTGATGCGGCGTGCAGCCCGACCCATATATAATGTATATTGCTGCGGCGTGCAGCCCGATCCATATATAATACATATATATTGTTGCAGCGTGCAGCCTGATCCGTATATAATATATATTGATGCGGCGTGCAGCCCGATCCATATGTAATATATAACATATATATTGTTGCGGCCTACAGCCCGATCCATAACTATTCTCACATACTCGGCGCTCGGCCTCACTCAGTCATCCTCAAAAACCACTCGGGCAATTCATCTCAACTCACGGGGCTCAGCCCAAAATACTTCACAGAGTTTCAAAGCAGTATGATAACAGTGAAAATAACAACAAGTGGTAAACATGACTGAGTTCACAGATGTTCTATCAGGATAGTGTGAAAATATTGTAAAAGTACCTCTGAGGGTCTAAACAGGTCGGCACAAGGCCCCAGACATGGCTCACAGCCCATAAACAAGTATAAATTTCTAAAATACAGGATGTCGTAAGGATTCAAATCGAATACGCGGCTTAATAGTCGCTACGGGATGGACCAGTCACAATCCCTATCTGTGCCCGCCCTAGTGTGTGTGTCACCTCATTTACCAAAATAATATAAAATACTGAGGTTTCATACCCTCAGGTTTAGAGTTACAATCGTTACATACTTCAAAACAGCCCAAAAGCTACTATGTGATGCTCTTGCCCCTCAAATCGGCTCCCAAAAGCTCCGAGTCTATCACAAATCAGATCAATAACATCAAAATATGCTAGGGAGACGAACCCCAATCGAAAAATATCAAAATTAGGCACAATTCCCGAAATTTGCCAAATCTGGCCTTCGGGCCCACATCTCGGAATTCGATAAAATTAACACCACGAGAATCCTCATCCTCCCATGATTCTATACATATCAAGAACACAAAAATCAAACAACAATTGCCCCTCTAATTACTCAATCAAAGTTTCTAATTATCCAAGTCCTAACCCCCAATTTATGCCATTAAATCCTCTAATTCCAAGCCTAATTCGTCACATAATAACATAGAATCGAGTTCTTTGTCTGAGAAACTTACCTCCACAGAAGTCCCTCGAAATCCCTCTCCAAATTGCTCACAAAATGATTCAATCCGCATGCAAAATGAAGAAAATGCCAAAATTTCGCGAAGGCATGAATTAATACTCTTCTGGCCAGTGGTCTCGTAGTTGCGGCCACTTATGCGTACCTGCGGTCCCAGGTGCGCTTCTGCGCACTTGACTCAAGTCTCCTTCTTCTGCACCTACGACTACCTCTTCGCACCTGCGCTTCTGTAGGTGCGGCCACCTATCCTCACCTGCGACCCCTTCACAGGATGCCAACTCCGCACCTGCGCATGGTCTTCGCACCTGCGGCCATCGCACTTGCGGCTCCCCATCCGTAGGTGCGGCCACACCAGTAAAGTGGCACCAGCAGCAGCTTTGCTGCAAATATACAAGCCCAAACCTCCATTGACCATCTGAAATCAATCCCGAGCCCCTCGGTCCCCAACCAAAAATACCAACAAGTCCCATAACCTTATTCAAACTTATTCCAACCTTTGAAACACCAAAAACCACGCAAAAACACCAAAATCACATCAAATTCAAGCCTATGAACTTTGAAACTTCTAAATTTCACCAAGGATGCCGAAACCATCCAAAACACATCCAATTGATCTGAAAATTTGCACACATATCCAAAATGACATTACGAACCTGCTCTAACTTCCGGAATTCCATTCCGACCCCGATAGCCTATTTTCCACTGCCGATTGAAAATAACCAAAAACTAACTTTCGCCAATTCAAGCCTAATTCTACACGGACATCAAAACCACATTCTGAACACAATCCTAAGTCCAAAATCACTTAAAGAAGCTATTTGAACCATAAAATCTACATTCCTAGTTCATTTACCTATAAGTCAACTTTCGGTTGACTTTTCCACTAATGAACCAAGATAAGAGACTAAGTGTCTCATTTCTCTCCAAAAACTTCTCTGAACCCGAGCCAACCAATCTACCACAACGTAATGAAGATGAACCGCATATATTGAAGCAGAAACATGGAAAATGGGGCTATTACTCTCGGAACGACTGGCCGGGTCGTTACAATTGGTCTCACATTTATGACATTACTTAGGTACTTGCCTAATTTTGGAAAGTACCATCTCTATATCATACTGGAAATTGACCATAATGTTGAAGATTTGGGCATTATTTCATCCTTATACATTCATATCAAGGGTATGAGGTTTAGATTCACCAAGATTTTCAGCCAATTTATGATCGTAGTCAAACTAGGGTTTACCGGGTTTCTTTTCCTAATTCATTTTAAATTGATTTCTGCATGTTTTCTTTCCTTGTTTATGTTTGAATGATTGTATTTCCATATTTATTGTGTTGATTCTAACTACTATAAAAACCCTTCCTCATTCCTTTTTGGGGGACCGGATTCACTGAAATTCAAAACTATTACTCTCTTTCTCATTCACTCGATATTGTTCTGAACTTTTGCTCTTGACCGGCTGAAAGCCAAGGCCCCCGGAATTCGAGTAATTGACCTTTCTTGGTGCAAGCACTTCCTAGGGTTTAGTTGAAACTCTAGGGAACTCTGACGCACTAAGGCTTTGGGTTTTACTGCTCTTTGTTGACGTTTAAGTACTGTTGAGGCTGTTCTTCTTGCTTGTCTGTTTATCAATTGATAACTGGTAAGTTCCTTGGCCTTCGTAGTTTCATTTTCGTTAGTTTGTTCTTATTCTGCATATTCATGCCCCTGAAATTTTTGTGACTCAATATGTTTCTAGGCCCTATCTGTTTGCAGCCTTATTGGCACAGAAATTGTTTTGTGACTCTAAACTTCTCTAACATTTGAACTTGCCTAAAACTCCCAACTCTGAGATATGTCTATTACATGTGTTTAACTTGAATAATTTTTGGCTCTCTTAAGATCGTTTAGCCTAGTGTGTTGGTACCTGAATGCTTATATCTGCTGCCTGGCATAAGTTTACTTCCCTGCCTTGTTCTGAACTCTTGTGATAACTAACTCGTACCCAGAATGTGCTCTAATCCCTGTTGAGACATTCATGCCCAACCTGTTATCTTACAAGAGTTCTAATCTTAAGCTATGACATGTTCCCATGATATTTTTAACTCTATTGTGTTTTTCACTTGCTTAAGCATGTGTTCCTTGATAAGTAGGGATGTAGACCACTTATTAGCAGTCTTTTACTTATATTTTACCTAAAAAATATTAAAGGTATTCCTGAGAACTAATGAAATGTGCTTTCTTGCAGGAATAATGGGAAACAAGCCAAAGAAATAAAAATCAACTCAAGATGGAGTAAAATTGGACAAGGACCAAAACAAAGCAAAAAGGAGCAAAGTGTCGACCGCACAATACTGTGTGCGGCCGCAGACTTGAAGAGCCACTGTTAAAATTCCTTCACAAAGTGTAGACCGCACAATTATTCTACGGCCGTAGAAGACAAGGTTCAGAGAGATGACATCTTCGGTCCCTGAAGAAGTGCGTACCTCACTATTATTGTGCGGCCGTAGTGTCCAAAAGTGCGGCCGCACTCATAAATGTGCAGTCCGCAGAAATCGCTCATGTCCAGCTCAAGTCCAAGAGTGTGATGCACTCAGAAATGTGCAGTCCAAAAAATCATATGAAGTGCGGCCGCACTCCAGAATTCTGCGACCGCAGAAGGCGATCCTGTCAAGTCAGCTTCAAAGTGCAGACCGCACATAGAATTGTGCGGCCACACAACCTCCGCAGGGGCAATTTTGTCCGATAATTTTAGCTAGGTATTAATAGATCTTTTTGTCATTTTTAGGTTAAGTTGGAACACCTGAGAATAGATAGCCATTTTCTTTTACTGTTTAGGGTAACTTTGTAATATTTTATTATTTTAACATTATATTTTCTTCCCTTAATCATCTATTATGAGTTTAATCTTAGTTTCTTCTTTAGTTTCTTCAATTTTATCCATGAGTAGCTAATTTCTTAGCTAGGGTTGTTACCCAACACTAGTGTTGTGTCTAATGGGTGTTTAATTTAGGGCTTGTTTGTGATTTGGTAAGTGATATTTAGCCTAGTTCTTGCTTGAATTTAAGAATTAATGGTTGCAAACATTGATTCACGCCTAATTGACCTAGTCTTTACTTGAGAAAAAGAGACTAAGTCTAGGAAAACATGGCTAACAAGCAATTGAGGTGAAATCAAGAAATTGATAGCCCCAATTACAGGGTCAAATCTAGAGATAGTAAGACCCGACTTGAGCATCTATAACTAGTTTTGTGAATTACCCATTTGGACTTGAGAAATCCAAATCGGGAAAAATCACTCAAACTACCGAGAGGTATAGATTTGATAATTGCGTGTGATTGCTATATTACATCTCGATTAATCAAATTTTCCCTAATGTCTACACTCCATTAGATAACCACCTAGGTGGAAGTCACGACCCTAGATCTTTTATCAATTTGAAAAACACCAATACAAAAATATAGTTCCTTAGCATTTCATTTACAAGCAATAGTATACATTTAGAATTAGAAAGAAATAATCAATTATGTGGAAGTGCAATTTAGGGCACATCATACACTTAATCTAGACATATACCTAATCCAATATCAGCACTTTGTGGAATCGACCCTGACTCATATGGGTAATTATAATTGCATCGACCTATTCACAAACCTAATTAGTGGTGTGAATTTGGGCGACATCAAATTTTTGGCGCCGTTGCCCGGGAGTTAAAAATGGATTTTGTTATATATTTTGTTTTGTGTGTGACTTGTCTTCTTTTCCTTCCAGGTTACTAATTTCTTTTGTGAATTGATTATAGGTACAAAAATGACTCTCAACAATGATCCTCTTGAAAAATTTTCATTGGGGGAGGAAGTGCACGATGTCAAAGGTGATGAGGTTTCTCCTGAACATCAAAAAATAGGCGAGGCCGACCGCCTCATGACAATATTCCCATACCTCCCCCACCTCCACCAAGAGCGGTTGCACATCGGGTATTGCCAAACGAAGGTTACGCAAGTGCCGTAGTCCCGCCCCACATTAGGGCGGACAACTTCCAAATCACCAATGTGATGCTTACATTGCTTGAGCAACATGGTTTCTTCCCCGAGATTCTGAGTCAAAATGCATACAAGCACCTCAAAGGGTTTGTGGATACTCGTTGGGGGAGCTAACATACCAACGTCTCCGAGGATGCACTAAGGTTAAGGCTATTTCCCTTCTCTCTATGGGGGAAAGCCTTGGATTGGTTAGAAAGACTGCCAAACCATTTCATCCATACATGGGATGAATTGGCAGAAAAATTCATTACCAAGTTCTTTTCTCCCGGGCATATGGCTACACTTCGGGATAAAATTCTAGCATTCAAGCAAGAACCCAATGATCATTTTCATGAGATTTGGGAGAGTTACCGCGCCATGGTTACAGAGTTCCCGAATAATTATATGACTGAAGCCATGATCCAACAAACCTTCTACAGGGGGATCAATACTACAAATCAATGCGTGGTTAACCAACTCGTCGGTGGGAATTTTATGACAACGCCATATGCCGAAGCTTGTGAAATATTAGATGAAATGGAGGATACTTCATCGTCATGGGAAAGTAGAGCTAATGTACCTCAATATGATTCACCTACACAAGGAATTGCATGATTACGGGTAAGCAATTGTGAGTTGACGACCACAATGAATCAATTGGCCAAAGCTCAACTTCAACAAGTTCAAGGTCCTAAGCAAGTGAATGCGATGGAAGGTGTCAATATGATGATGAACAAAAGAAGGCAAAAAGGTCAACAAGCGCAAAATCGTGCGGAACAATTTGTGCAAGATGATAGTGGGTTTGACCAAGAAGAAGAAGTGCAATATGTCAACAACTACCAAGGTAAAAAAAAATAATTCTCAAGGCCCAAATCAACAACAATGCCGTTCTCAAGGAAACCAATGAAATTGGAACAATAAAAACCACCAAGGCAATTGGAGTGGCGGTAACAACAATCAATGTAATTGGAACTATAACAATAATCATGGAAACCAAGGCAATTGGGGTGCTAACAATCAAGGTTCTTGGAGAGGCAATAACCAAGGGGGTTGGAATAATAACCAAGGGAATCGAGGGTCGGGCTTTCAAAGGCCCTCGATGTATCAACAACCAAGCAACCGGCCTCCTTATCCGTCCCATGGTTCTAGCTCTTCCAATAAAGAGATGGGATGGATTGAAAATATGTTCAAGCAGATGATGGAGAAAAATGCTGACTCCGATGTTCAACTAGCCTCTCACAACACTTCAATCCTAAATTTGGAGGTTCAATTAGGGCAAATCTCACAAGCTTTAAACACTCGCCCTAAGGGGGTGCTACCTAGTGACACGGTGGTGAACCCGAAGGGTGGGAACAACACGTGACATGCCATGGTTGTAACCACACGGAGTGGAAAAGGTGAGGAGGCAACAACCTCAAACCAAAGAAGAGTTGTGGATGATGATGTAGTGATTCAAGAAGATGATATTCCAAGCAATGTGGTTCAATCTAATAAAGAAGTGAGAATTGGAGATTGATGAAAATGTGGAGGATACCCAATAAGAAGTGAACCCGTCTAGGTAATACGTGATTGACATACCGGAATCGGTAGTTCCAAAGGCCAAGAAACCAATGCCAAGGCCTCCTCCGCCATACCCTCAAAGGCTCTCCAAGCAAAATAGCGAGAACCAATTCAAGAATTTTATTGACATAATGAAGAGCTTATCCACTAATGTGTCGTTGGTTGAGGCGTTGGAACGAATGCCTGGTTATGCAAAGTTCATGAAGGATTTGGTGACAAAGAAAAGATCAATGAATTGTGAGACTATCAAGATGACACATCAAGTGAGTGCTATTGTGCACTCAATGGCTCCAAAATTAGAAGATCCCCGCGCTTTCACAATCCCTTTTACTATTGGGAGCACCGACTTTGCCAAAGATCTATGTGATTTAGGGGCAAGTATCAACTTGACGCCTTACTCGGTGTTCAAAACTTTTGGCATTGGGAATCAAGACCCACATGTATGAGGCTACAAATGGTAGATCGTACTATGAAGAGACCATTGGGTATTATTGATGATGTGTTGGTTCATGTTGATGAGTTCATACTTCCGACAGACTTTGTGATTCTTGATTGCGAAGTGGACTATGAGGTGCCTATTATCTTGGGTAGACCTTTCCTTGCTACGGGGAAGTCTCTTGTTAATGTGGAAGCCGGTGAGCTCACCTTCTGGGTGGGCGATGAAAAGGTGGTTTTCCATGTGTGCAAATCTATGAGGCAACCGAATAGCAATGAAGTTTGTTCATTTGTGGACTTAGTGACCAAAGTGATTGTTGATGATGCTAGTGTCGTGATGAATGTTGATGATACCTTGGAAGCCGTATTGCTTAATCATGATGATGATGAGAAGGAAGGCTATATGGAATGTGTAAATGCATTGCAAGGGATGGGGTCGTATACTTATGAACCCCGAAAATTGTCCTTAGATCTTGAGAACAGGAAGACTCCTCCAACAAAGACCTCAATCGAGAAGCCTCCCACTTTGGAGTTAAAGTCATTTCCTCCACATCTCAGGTATGATATTCTTGGCCCATGTTCTAATTTACCAGTTATTCTTTCCTCTTGCTTGACTAACGTGCAGGTAGATTCTACTTTGGTAGTGCTCCAAAAGAGGAAAAAAGCTATAGGATGGACATTGGCGGATATTCGAGGTATAAGACCCGCCTTTTTCATGCAAAAGATTATTCTGGAGAAGGATGCCAAACCCTCCATTGAAAATCAAAAAAGATTAAATGAAGCAATGTAAAAGGTGGTGAAGAAGGAGATCATAAAATGGTTGGATTCCGGGGTTGTTTACCCCATTTTCGATAGCTCGTGGACCTCTCCGGTACAATGTGTCCCAAAGAAAGGAGGTATGACTGTGGTGACAAATGACAAGAACAAATTGATCCGTACAAGAATGGTCAACGGGTGGAGAGTGTTCATAGACTATAGGAAGCTCAAAAACGTCACTCGGAAAGATCATTTCCCACTTCCATTCCTTTATCAAATGCTTGATAGGTTGGCCGGTCGAGCTTTCTATTGTTTTCGTGATGGATATTCCGGCTACAATCAAATTCTTATTGCTCCAGAGGACCAAGAGAAGACTACTTTCACTTGTCCCTATGGTACTTCCGCATTCTTGTGGATTCCATTTGGATTATGCCATGCACCAGCAACTTTTCAACAATGTATGATGGCCATCTTCACCGACATGGTGGAGGACTTTCTTGAGGTCTTCCTGGATGACTTTTCCATGGTCGGGAACTCTTTTGATGATTGCTTGAACAACTTGGACAAGGTATTGGCAAGATGTGAGGAAACAAACTTGGTTTTGAATTGGGAGAAATGTCACTTCATGGTCGAGGAAGACATTGTCCTCTGCCACAAAATTTCAGAGCATGGTATCGAGGTCGATAAGGCCAAAATTGAGGTGATCTCCTAACTCCCACCCCTACATCCGTGAAGGGAGTGAGGAGCTTCTTGGATCATGCGGGTTCTATCGCTGATTCATCAAGGACTTTTCGAAGGTGGTAAACCCCTTGTGTAAACTTTTGAAGAAGGATGCCAAGTTCCATTTCAACGAGGATTGTATGAAGGCATTCGAATTACTCAAGTTCAAATTGACTATTACTCCTATTATCACTGTATCGGATTGGAGATCGCCTTTTGAGCTATCGTGTGATGCAAGTGATGTGGCGGTTGGAGCTGTGTTGGGGCAACATATCAACAAAATCTTCCATCTGGTCTACTATGCTAGTAAGACCATGAATGATGCCCAAGTCAACTACACAATGACCAAAAAAAAGCTCTTTTCTATTGTCTTTGCTGTGTCGAAATTCCGCCCGTAATTGATGGGTACAAAGGTGATTGTCAACACCGATCATGCAACGCTTCAATATTTGATGACCAAGAAAGATTCCAAAGTAAGATTAATGTGGTGGGTGCTTCTATTGCAAGAGTTTGATCTCGAAATTAAAGACCGCAAGGGTAGTGAAAACAAAGTAGCGGATCGTTTGTCTCGTTTGAAGGAGGAGGGGAGGCCACATGATAAACTTGAGATAAATGATTCCTTCCCCGATGAGCAACTTCTAGCCATTTCGATGACCGGGTTGCCATGGTTCGCCGACATAGAAGTTATCTCGTGAGTGGTATTGCACCGAATGAGTTCTCTTCAAACCAAAGGAATAAGCTCAAACGGGATTGCCTTGACTATTATTGGGATGAGCCGTATCTCTTTCGCATTTGTACCGAGGGTGTGATTCGACGATGTGTACCGGAGGAAGAACAAGTGAAAATTCTTGAGGCTTGCCACTCTTCGCCATATGGTGACCATGGGGGAGCTAGGACGACAACAAAAGTGTTGAGTTTTGGATTGTATTGTCCTACTCTTTACAAGAACGCTAGCGATCTCGTAAAGCGTTATGATTAATGTCAAAGGGCCGGTGGGATTTCTAAGAAAAATGAGATGCCCCTCACTACCATCTTGGAGATTGACATTTTTTATGTGTGGGGCATTGATTTCATGGGTCCGTTCGTGAGCTCTTGTGGGAACATTTACATTTTGGTAGTTGTGGATTACGTGTCAAAATGGGTTGAAGTCGTGGCTTTACCCAACAATGAAGCTCGAAGCGTGGTGGCATTAGTGACGGGGGATCGCACTTTTGCAAAAACATTGTTTACACCTTACTTACAAACTATGGTGTTAATCACAAAGTGTCGACCCCCTATCATCCTCAAGCAAGCGGGCAAGTGGAAGTCTCCAACCGGGAGATCAAGAGTATTTTGTCAAAAACCATGAATGCCAACTGGACGGATTGGTCAAAGAAACTTGATGATGCTCTTTGGGCTTATAGTACGGTTACAAAACACCGATTGGTATGTCTCTGTACCGGTTAGTGTTCAAGAAATCTTACCATCTTCCGGTGGAACTTGAGGATAAGGCTATGTGGGCATTGAAGAAGCTTAATCTTGAATGGGATGTCGCCACCAACTTAAGGGTGGCAGAATTGAATGAGCTTGAACAATTCCGGTACCATGCTTATACAAGTCCGTCCTTATACAATGACAAGATGAAGTACCTCCATGACAAGTACATCTGAAACAAGGAATTCAAAGAATATGATCTTGTGCTATTATTCAATTCTCGGTTGCGGATGTTTCCAGGAAAGTTGAATTCTAAGTGGAGTGGTCCATTTGAGGTTGTGCATGTGACACCCTTTGGTTCATTAGACTTGAAGATGAAGTGTTTAGAGTCAATGGTCACCGGGTGAAGTATTATCTTGGAAAAATTGATGATGGCCACGTTGTGGGTTTAATTTATTTCAAATGATTGATGGTAATCTGCGTCGTGTCGCGGCGTTAAATTAGGCGCTTCTTGGGAGGCAACCCATGTTTCTTTTCATTTTTTCATTTTTTCATTTTCTTCTTTGTTAGACAGGTTTTGGGTTTGAGTTAACTAGTTTTGAAGTGAATTGCAAGAATGAGTGTGCATTGCAAGGACTATGTTCGAAAAATTTGGCCAAGTGTTGAACAAAGTGCAGACCACACATTTATTATGCGGACTGCACAATACTGATTGCAACAATAGAAAGGGGTCTGCGGCCGCAAAATTCTTTGTGCGGCCGCACAATTGGAGACCCAAAAACGTGAAATCTCTGAAGTTTTGAGTTGCAGAGAATAGGCCACTCTGCGGCCGCACACAAAAATATGCGGACCACAAAAATTTCTGCGGCCGCACTCACTTTTGTGCAGACCGTAGAATCTCATCCAAGGTCCAGATAAAGAGTGCAGACCGCACTCAACTCAATTTTTGACCGACTTGGTAAAACAATAAATAGGACCTTTGAACAATATTCATGTTTTACATTCTCTGAGTTCTTGAGCCTTAAGAAAACACTGTGCACTACAAAATAATTCACACTCCACATTCACACTTGTTTCATCAAGTTTAGATTCTCACCTCCATCTTTCATCATCTGGTATGTTCAATCCATGTTAGATTTTTCTTCAATTTTTCTTAATTTTCTGCTTTTGATTAGTTTAGTTATTTTTAGGCCTAAAAATGTCAAATATTCTTCATATGTTCTTAAAACCATGTGGGTAATTTCATGTATGTTCGTTGGGGACTGGGTAGACCATTCATCATGCTTAGTTACCATGTCTAAATTGTGGGAAAATGGCAAAATCCTATGCTCACTGCTGTATGTTTCAAATTTTACGGTTGTACACAAAATTGTGTGGTCCGAAGATCTGTCGATTAGGGAAAACATGTTTCATGAAAAGTGCGGACCGCACTCAAAATTATGCAGTTCGCAGAAAAATTGTGCGGCCGTAGAAATATGTGTGCGACCGCACTTTAGAACTTCATAGAACCAATGTTCTCAACTTGGAATTTTGCGGGCGCACTCAAAATTGTGCGGTATGCACTCCAAGATGTATGGACCACTTCAAAATTGTGTGGTTCGCACATGGCAGTCTGCGACAGGACTCAAAATTGTACAGTCCGCACTATCTCTTCTGTAGAATGTTTTCATGCAACTATTTACTCTATTTTGATTCCTAAACTGACTTCGGTGCCTTGTATTGCAGACAATGGTTCGTTCACAAGGTAGAGGTGATATATCTAAAGGGAGAGGTTAACCCTCCCAAGACCGAGGAAAGGGAACTCACCCACTGGGAGTGCAATCAAAAGCCATCGCCAAAAAGCCAACTACGGGGAGAGGCAGGTCCACATAGCCCTCAGAATCGAGTTCATACGTGCCGTCTGGGGAAGCCTTCGAGGGTCATCCAATGGAGGCACAGTCTGAGGCACAGTCCCAACCACTGGGAGATATCAATTATGCGACGAACCCTCCACTAAAACAAGTTCTTTTGAGGGTTCCGTTGCCGGTAGCCAGGGTTCAAAGCCCTCCTCTACACCTATTTCTCGTGCACCAGTTGCAGTTGATGATGATGATGATGATGTCCTTGATGATGGTAGAGGAGGTGACACTCCAGTGGGAAGCCTAGAGAGGTCGAAAAAGAAGAAAGCATGGGAGGGTAGATCTGTGAGTTTGACGGCTTTCACAAGATTCAGGGAGTGGTGGCCCCAGAGATCGCTCACACTTGAGCGACAGTTCTTAATGAAGGATTCAGATAAATTAAATCCAAATGTCCTTAGACACTTCAGGGAGCAAAATGGGTGGATATGGTTCACCCAAAGTGTTATCAATGCAAATGAGCACTTGGTATGGGAGTTCTACGTGGATCACATAAAGAAGGGTACCAAAATAACAAAGATGAGGAATTTGAAAGTCAGATTTGACCCCAGCACTCTGAACACTTACCTGGGCTTTGAGGAGGCAAAGGCAGTCCAATACCTAGAGAAGCTTACTATGGTGATGCAGCTCACCCTTGGCTAGCTGAGATTTTAGCTGCTCGAGGACCACCACCACAGTGGATCACACCAGGGGTTCCTATCCTCCGGGCCACCCTAAATCTTGAAGCAAAAGGGTGACAGACCTTTGTGTGCAGCCGTATTAACCCAAGTAGGAATGATAACAATCTCATACTCCCCCGAGAAGTTCTGGTGGAATCTATTATGGCTGGGTACCCAATAAATATGGGTGCCATCATGTCGATCAACATGACATTAGCTGCCCGAAAAGGTGAAAGCTCCTACCCATATCCCAACACCCTCAAAGAATATTTCAACGATGCAAATGTGGAGCCAAGGACATTTGATACAAAAGTGAGGTCCAAGAAGCCCTTCTCATGGTACCACCTGCAGGGTGCGGACAACCCAAAGTTCAAGAGTAAGGCCACTACGATTGTTGGTCAGTTTAACGAGCCATCGGTGGTGTGTACAGAGTTTGCTGCTGAGCCATCTACAGTTCCCATGCTTTCCATAGCAGCCGGACCTTCCAGCGGAACAGCTGACATTCCACCACCTTCATCTTCTAGACCATCAGCTTCAGTACCAGTTCCAACCTCATCCACTTATCCACTCACTACGTTGTGTGTCTCCCAGACATTGGCGAGCCTCAACAAATAGATGCAGACAACCATTTCTAAGTTGTCTGACATATCCAGTACTGTTGCAGCACAGTCCTCTACTCCAGCAGTACCACAGGTCCCTCCATCAGTGGAGGAAACATTAAAGAAGATTCTGGAGAAGCATAAGACCATTATGGATACACTGGTGGCTCATGGGTGAGCTATTGGGGAGTTGGGAAAGTAGGTGAAGAATATGGGGAAATCCCAGGCTTCAAAGAAATCTGTGGAGATATTGAGAAAAAAGGTAACGAAGATTGCAACAGCGGGTGATTTTCCATTTGACCTACTGATGGAGACATATCCATCAGTACAAGCAGACCCAGTAGCAGCATTAGCATCAGCAGAAGCACCAGGTGGCCAGTCTAACGAGCCAGATCTTCCTGCCCACACTTCCGAGGAGATGCTTCAGATGCTCGCCAACCCTATTGTTCCCCAGCCAGATGATGATGAGATACAGTTGGAGGAGCCCGAGGGTGGTGATGCTTCCAGTCACCCTGAGATCACATAGGGATTTTTCTTTACTCTTTACCCTCCCTTATTTTGAGTTTGCTAAGCATTAAGGACAATGCTTGTACTTATTCAGGGGCTGGTCTATTTTGGTTAGATTTTATGACATTTGATGACATTGGCCTGTAATAACTTTAATACTCTTTTTCTTTTATCTTTATTTTGTCTTTCCTTCTGTATATATTTCCCCCTCTTGTATATATTCAATTCCCCTCAGTTTGTATATTCATTTTCTTACTTTCAGTAGTTTATTTCATAGCTCCTTCATTTTGTTATCTTAATAGTATAGCTTCTTATTTACTTTAATAGCTTCTTTTTATGTTTAAGTGAACAATAAGCCTTTGGTTTTCTTAATGCCATGGTTTTTTCCAAAGGTGGGTCTTGTGTGAACCTGGTGGCTATTCCCAACGATGGATGGCATGAAAACCTTCTTAAGGGATCGAGTCTGTTTTTTATGTTTAGGTAGAAACAATAGTATTAATGAACAAATAAGGGCCAATCATGCTTCACTTGGTACCAACACACTTAACTACGCGCTTATGGTTAAACAAAAGTTTTTGGAAAGAAATGACTCTAGTTAGTGACCTTGTGAATCTTGTGTTGGCTTGGGCAATCATCGAGTGGTTTAGTTGAACCATTAGCAATTTTCAATCTTGAATGCGGTTGTTGTGGGCCCTCGACTCCATTCTCTTTAACAATCCGGTTTTGTGAGAGTTGAGGTATTTTGTTACAAGTCAAAGTACCCGTGCGAATGGTCTAGAACTTTCCCCGAATGTGCTTCTAGGCGAAATTCTAAGTTAGCTTGGCTTGAGAAGGGATTGTAAGCTCTCCTTTACCCGTTTTGAAACCTTCCATGGCCCACCAATGATATTATCCTTAGTCAAACCTTTTGAGACTAAACCCTCTTTCATTCGATACCACGTTACAAACCTTTACCCATTTTATAATGATCCTCTCTTGGCACCCGAGATTTCTTTAGAAATCATGTCAAAAAAATGGCAAAAACATAACTTTGGGGGAGACACGAGGAGTTTGAAGATGGTATCAAGGAACAAAAAGAGAAAAGAAATGAAGAAGAGGAAAGGCAAAGAAAAAGAAAGAAAGAACAAGAGAAAAATATAAAAAGAAAGTGGATAATGTGAAAGGGTTGAAAAGATTCAAAAGAAAGCATAAGTGCAAAGCATGGAGAAAACAAAGAAGGAGAATATGAATAGTATGACCAATAAAGAGTGATGTCAAGTCTCTCTAGTCCTCCTAAGGAAAAATAAAATGACTCAAATAGTCGGCAAAGTATGAGTCAAAAAGAGAAAATGGAGTGCTGAAGGAAATTGAACCAGTTCCATTCCAATATTTCCCTCCTTAGTCCAAAAGCCTTCATTACATGCCGAAAAAGCCCTACGTGATTTCAAGCCGAGTAATCTTACATTAGTGGTGATCTACATGATGGGCAAGCATATGGTACTTAGAGCCGGGATTGGGACATTCTTTTGAGAGTGATGAGCTGAACCTTTCCCAAGTCATTGAATTGAGTGCTACATTCATGAGTGAAATGAGCTTCCAGAGAGTATAAGAGAAGGAGTTTGGGATCCATAGTGACCTTCATGAAAGTTCGAATTTCCTTGATGAATAAAGTCAACTCTTGATGCTCAAGCGTAACATTAAAGCTATTTGTGCTTTAATATTCTAAACATAGGCTTGTTGATGATTCATGAGTGTGTGGGTAATTGTTGGTCCCAATTGATGTGTGTTTGATTCAACTTAGGCCAACTGAAATAGCTTTTTTCTAGTGGAGGTGAGAATTACCTTAATTGCTTGAGGACAAGCAAAATCTTAAGTTTGGGGGAGTTGATAAGTAGGGATTTTGACCATTTATTAGCACTCTTTTACTTACATTTTAGATTAAAAAAATGCTTAAAGGTATTCCTGAGAACTAATCAAATGTGCTTTCTTGCAAGAATAATGGGAAACAAGCCAAAGAAATGAAAATCAACTCAAGAAGGAGTAAAATTGGACAAGGACCAAAACAAAGCAAAAAGGAGAAAAGTGCGGACCGCACAATCCTGTGTGCAGCCGCAAACTATGAAGAGTCGCTGCTAAAATTCCTTCACAAAGTGTGGACCTCACAATTATTGTGCGACCGCAGAAGACAAGGTTTAGAGAGATGACATCTTGGGTGCCTGAAGAAGTGTGAACCGCACTATTATTGTGCGGCCACATTGTCCAAAAGTGAGGTCACAGTCATAAATGTGCGGTCCGCAGAAATCGCCCATGTCCAGCTCAAGTCCAAGAGTGTGGCCGCATTCAGAAATGTGCAGTCCGCAAAATCATAAGAAGTGCGGCTGCACCCCAGAATCCTGCGGCCGCAGAAGGCCATCCTGTCAAGTCAGCTTCAAAGTGTGGACTTCACATATAATTGTGCGGCCGCACAACCTCCACAGGGGAAATTATGTCCGATTATTTTGCGAACAACCTCCACACAATTTTTGTCATTTTATGGTTAAGTTGGAACACCTGAGAATAGATAGCTGTTTTCTTTTATTTTGGTAACTTTGTAATATTTTATCATTTTAACATTAGATTTTCTTCCCTTAATTAACTATTATGATTTTAATCTTATTTTCTTATTTAGTTTCTTGAATTTTATCCATGAGTAGCTTACAAAGCTAGGGTTGTGACCCAATCCTAGTGTGGTGCCTAATGGGTGTTTAATTTAGGGCTTGTTTGTGATTAGGTAAGTGATATTTAGCCTAATTCTTGCTTGAATTTAAGAATAAATAGTTGCAAACATTGATTCACGCCTAATTGACCTAGTCTTTAATTGAGAAAGAGAGACTAAGTGTAGGAAAACCTAGCTAACAAGAAATTGGGTGAACTCAAGAAATTGATATCCCCAATTAAAGGGTCAATCTAGAGATAGTAAGACCCGACTTGAGCATCTATCACTAGTTTTGTGAATTACCCATTTGGACTTGAGAAAGCCAAATTGGGAAAAATCACTCAAACTACCGAGAGGAATAGAGTGGGTAATTGGTGTGATTTCTATATTACATCCTGATCAATCAAACTTACCCTAAAGTCTACAATCCATTAGGTAACCACCAACACAAAAATATCGTTCCTTAGCTTTTTATTTACAAGGAATAGTATACATTTATAACTAGAAAGAAACAACCAATTATGTGGAAGTGAAATTTAGGGCACGTCATACATTTAATCTAGATATATACCTAATCCAATATCAGCTCTCTGTGGAATCGACCTCGACTCATGTTGGGTAATTATAATTTCATCGATCGCTTCACAAACCTAATTAATGGTGTGAATTTGAGAAACATCATTCCTCAGTGTTAGTTGATACCTTTAGAGTAAATATCATTACCAGTATTCTCCTATATGCGGCCAACTAGTATAAGGTTTGATGCTTGTCTGTCCTATTGATATGAAGTCGACATGTTTTGTTTACTATAAATTTTTTGGTATTGTAACTGATACTCAGCATGTTAAAGTTTCTCATTCTCAACTAAGTGATTGCTCGATCATGAATCTTTTTTGTTATGTTCGCTAAGCTTTCATGTGAAGGCTACGGTCTACTTGTTCTTGTCTATAACTCTACTAGATTTTCATGTTTAAATCTTGTGTTTAAAGATCTCTTAGGCTAATTCTGAATCAGTTTACTTTTGAAACTCTTTTTTTGAAAAGTTCACTATCAAATGATGGTCAATCCTGTTACTTTAGCTTTGTTTCTGAAAATACAAGCATGAATCTGCCTCGTGAACTTGTCTGTATATCATATAGTCTTGTCTATATGTTTGGCTAGAACTGTTATTAGTTACAACTTTAGGAGTTAAATGTGGAAAGTTGTTAATCGATTCTATGAGTGATTTGTCACCTGTATGGTTAAGTTAGGCATCCGTCCGGCCAAGTAAGTTACTCGTTGGGCCTGATGTTGGGCTATATATGTTGTTGGACCTGGGAAGATTCTACTGCCCTTGTGAGTCTGGTATTTGGATCTTTGGTTGACGAGTTTGTTGAAGGCCCACAAATTCACTAGGTTGTTTTGTAGCGGGCCTATACTGTTTGATAGGACATGTATTTGTTTCAGTCTGTATTTCTATCACCTTTGAGTTCGTATTATCCCATTTTTGTGCAGTAACTTGTAATAACGAATAACTGGGGAAATTAGTAAAAGGGAAGGGGTATTCTGATTCTCGCAGGTAGAAAACATGCCCATAGGATCTACTTGATCTTGCTTGCTATTTTGTTCGATGTGATTTATACACTAGTAGAAACCATGCCTATAGGGAATCACACACTCGACACAACTTGTCTAATGCCCACATTATCAGAAGCATGAATTTAAGTGCTTTACTTGCTCCCATATCTCCTGTTATGCGTTATTAGATAGCATGCCTATAGGAATCAAGCGTCAATAACTATTCGCTCAATTTGTGCAACTGCAGTGTACTTACTAGATAACATACCTATAGGATTGTATTAATTTATGCTCTGCTAATCCTTATTTAGATACCATATCTATAGGGCTTTAATTGATTAACTAATCGATTGTTTCTGTTGTCTTACTACTCAGCCCACCTAGATAACATGCTGTAACGACCCAGCTGATCCTCCCGTAGAAATTTCATTATTATTGTTGTTATTTCCTTGTCATAGGTTGTTTATACTTTTATCGATGTGTTAGAGTTGGTAGGCTTGAAATCGGAATGGTTGTAGTGAGAGTTTAGTCGCTTAGTCTTTAAAAATAGCCTTGAAGTTGGAAAACTCAACTGAGAGTTGACTTATTGGTAAACAACCCCGGAATGCGGATTTAATGGCTCGGATGGCTTCATTAGGTGATTTGGGACTTAGGAGTGTGTTCAGAATACTTTGGTGAGGACCGGTGTAGAACTAGGCTTGAATTGGCGAAAGTTAGTTTTTGGTGATTTCTGGTCGGCAATGGAAAATAGGCTATCAGGAGTTGTTTTGGATAGTTCCGACATCGTTGGAGGATTTCAGAAATTTCAAAGTTCTTAGGCTTGAATTTGATGTGATTTTGGTGTTTTGATGTTATTTTTAGTGTTTTGGGAGTGCAACTAAGTTTGAATGATCATATATGAGGTGTTGGTATGTTTGGTTAGTGTCCCGAGGGGCTCGGAATGGTTTTGAGTGGTTAACAGGGATTTTGGAGTGCTTGTGTTGGTGCTGAAGTTGCTGGTGCTGGTGTAACCGCACCTGCGGATGGGTCATCGCAGGTGCGGGCCCACAGGAGCGGAAGGAGGCTCCGCAGGTGCGAGATTTGGCCAGCCAAGGAAGCGGTCACAGATGCGGATAGTGCGCCGCACCTGCGAAGTCACAGGTGTGGAATATGAGTCGCAGGTACAGAGATAGGCAGTTGAGGTCGCAGCGGGAGAGGCTCAAGCACCAGCATTGCCCATTGTGATTCCGGGTCTTCAGGAGACCCTAACCCAGATTTTGACGGTGTGCACGAGCCTGGCACAGGCCGTCGCCGTGTCTACTACTGCTGCTACTTCTCAGGCCGGGGGAGGAACTGAGACTCCAGCTGCCCGGACACCTAAGCAGGTTACTCAGGGGCTTTAGACACCTGGGACAGTTCCAGTCCAGCCGGTTGCCCCAGCCCAAGATTTTGTGGTCCCAGCTTTGGTAGATGATGAGCAGCAGGTTAGAGAGGTTTAGTAGACTCCAACCTCCGCATTTTAGTGGTACTGAGGGCGAGGACGCCCAGGGCTTTTTGGACAAGTTTCAGAGGATCATTCGCACAGTAGGAATACCGGAGGCTAGTGGGGTCCCATTTACTACCTTCCAGTTCGCAGGAGCTGCACTCACTTGGTGGGAGGCCTATGAGAGGTGTAGACCTGCTGATGCAGCGCCCCTTACCTGGTGTCAGTTCTCCGTTATGTTCCTGGAAAAGTATATACCGCAGTCTCGCAGAGAGGATCTGCGTAGGGAGTTCGAGTAGTTGCACCAGGAGGACATGACCGTGACGCAGTATGAGATGAGATTCTCCGAGTTGGACCGTCATGTTATTTGGCTAGTTCCTATGGATAGGGAGAGAATCAGGAGGTTCGTTGATGTCCTCACTTATCAGCTTTGGATTTTTCTGACTAGGGATAGGGTATCTGGCGCTTCTTTCGAGGAGGTGGTTGACATTTCCAGGGAGATTGAGTTGGTTCACCGCCAGGAGTGGATCTAGATGGAGGCCAAGAGGTCTCGAGGATCTGGGAGTTTTGGTGCGCTTCCTTCAGGGGGGCAGCCTCAGCCCGACGGAGACCGTCCATTCAGACAGGCTCAGCCAAGTCACTCAGGTTATCGTGGTGGATCAGCTGGTCACGATCCTCATAGTTCGCATCAGGTGCAACCATCTTTCAGTGCCTTGCCAGCTCAGAGTTCATCTTGGGCACCATCGGTTTAGAGTTCATCTATGCCTGGTTCTTCCAGTGGTTATCCTGGTGCTAGGGGTTCCCTTTAGTCCCCAGTGCCATTCTCCGAGAGAGGTTGCTTTGAGTGTGGAGGTGTGGGCCATATTAAGAGGTTTTGCCTTCGTCTTGCGAGAGGTACTTATCAGCAGAGGATTCAGCCTGCAGTTTCAGAATAAGTAGCTGCACCGCCCGCCCAGGCAGCTAGAGGTGGGGGTCAGGCATGTTGGGGTCGCCCAAGAAGGGGAGGTCGATCCGGTGGTGATCAGGCCCGATTTTATGCATTCTCAGCCAGACCGGATGAGATGGATTATGATGTCGTGATCCCAGGTATTGTTTCAGTCTGTCACGAGAAGCTCAGTTTTTAATTGATTCTAGTTTCTTTTAATAGTCACATGTTCATTATATTTTAGCCCATTCTCTGGATACGCCCCGTGAATCTTTTGTTACATCTATTCATGTGCTCGCCCCTGTGGGTGATGTTGTTGTTACGGACCGCGCGTGTCGGTTGTGTGTGGTACCTATTGGGGGCCTGTAGACTCGGGTGTGTGCATAGTAAGGTTATTCGGCGGCTGATGGCTTTTGGAACAACCCTTGGCACGTTCGAGGACGAACGTTTGTTTAAAAGGGGGAGAATGTAACGACCCGGCCGGTTGTCCGATAGAAATTTCATTATTATTGTTGTTATTGTCTTTTCATAGGTTGGTTATACTGTTATCGATGTGTTAGAGTTGGTAGGCTTGAAATCAGCATGGTTGTAGTGAGAGTTTAGTCGCTTAGTCTTTAAAAATAGCCTTGAAGTTGGAAAAGTCAACTGAGAGTTGACCTATTTGTAAACAACCTTGGGCGGATTTTATGGCTCGGATGACTTCATTAGGTTATTTGGGACTTAAGAGTTTGTTCAGAATATTTTGTTGAGGACCGGTGTAGAATTAGGCTTGAATCGGCAAAAGTTAGTTTTTGGTGATTTCCGGTCGGCAATGGAAAATAGGCTATCAGGGTCGGAATGGAATTTCGGAAGTTGGAACAGGTTCGTACTGTCATTTTTGATATGCTTGCAAAATTTCAGGTCAATCGGAGTTATTTTGGATAGTTTCGACATCGTTGGAGGATTTTAGAAATTTCAAAGTTCTTAGGCTTGAATTTGACGTGATTTTGGTGTTTTGATGTTATTTTTAGTGTTTAGGGAGTGTAAATAAGTTTGAATGATCATATATGAGGTGTTGGTATGTTTGGTTGGGGTCCCCAGGGGCTCGAGATGGTTTTGAGTGGTTAACGGGGAGTTTGGAGTGCTTGTGTTGCTGTTGAAGTTGCTGGTGCTGGTGTAACCGCACCTGCGGATGGGTCATCGCAGATGCGGTCCCGCAGGAGCAGAAGGAGGCTCCGCAGGTGCGAGATTTGGCCAGCCAGGGAAGAGGCCGCAGATGTGGATAGTGGGCCGCACCTACGAAGTCGAAGGTGCGGAATGTGAGTCGCAGGTGCGGAGATAGGAAGTTTAGTGAAAAGTCACATGTGCGGTTATTTTGACCGCAGGTGTGGTCCCGCAGGTGCAAGACATTGGCCGCAAGTGTCGAACCCCTCGGCAGAAAGTATAAATTAAAACCCTCTGCGACCATTAAACTTTTTAACACCATCTTTGAACGGGAAGAAGCTTTTGAGGCGATTTTTGAAGAGGGAAATCAGTGTTCTTTATAGAGGTAAGTGTTTTGATCATTAAAACTCATTTATGGGTGATTATAGAACACAATCTAAGCAAATAATTCATGAAAAATCAGTAGAAAGAGGAGGATTAGGACTTGAGATTATGAGGCCTTTAGGAATCGATTTGAGGGGTTAAACGAACTCCGATTTTTAGTGTCCTTTATATGTACAGACTCGGGGGCCGGGTTTTGACTAATTTCGGGTTGTGAGCTAAATTTGGTACTTTTCAATTGGAATTCATTCCTTAAGCATAATTTGATGATAAAAGTCTGAACTTAGTAGATTTGGAGCACTCAGAGGCCGGATTTAGAGGCAAAGGCACTGCAGAATAGTATTTTAACCAGTTTTGAGGTAAGTAACGTTTCCAAACTTGGTTCTTTGGGTTCGAAACCCCGAGCTAAATGATTTATTACTACTGTTGAGGTGATGCACATGCCAAGTTACGGGCGTGCGGGCGTGCACCGAGTAATTGTGGCGTGGCTTATCCCATGGAACCGCTTAGTGATTATTCCATGATGATATATGTGCTTCTATTAATGTGGTAATTGTGAACATGTTAGAAATCATGTTAAGTATAAATGGTAGGCTTCACGCTAAAAATGCTGAGACCCGAGTGGTCATATATTACTGTCTCATTTTGTGATTACTTGATTTCATATACTCAGTCCGGTTATAGCATATCACTTCATATCTCAGTCTCAGTATTGTTAATTATATGCATACTTATCATTATTTCGGGCTGATCGAGGCATCTATGATCCATGTGAGTGAGACTAAAGAGTAATGATTGAGTGAGGCCGAGAGCCTGTTATTGAGACAATTATGAGATTGGACTGACCACCGCAGTGATATTAAATCATGCTTTCGTTGGCTTGATATGGCGCTTGGGCCACTAGGGCCCCTCCGGAGCCTTTACACCCCTAGTGAGCGCATTGATATTGAGGGATGGATTTTCCCTGGGCATGGAGCGTGTCCGAAGTGGATGTTATGTGAGGGATGGATCGTCCCTGGACATGGATCTTGTCCGAGTGTTGTATTCTGGAGATGGACTTTCTCCGTGGGGCTGGATTGGCCTTTTTCCTCGGTACGGAGTGACTATAGACACCGGTGTTTATGCATATTCTGGGATGGAACTTCCCTGGGCCTGAGAGCCATATGTAGTACTGAGTGGACTTATGTGGGAGAGCTATTAGCACTATGTGCATATCCACACTGGTTTCATACATATATTTTATGATGGCATGTAGAGTACACTGGCATACTTGGCATATTTATTCATCATGATAAACTGTTAGCATGTCTAAATTCTGTATATTGTTTATTGTAAAATTTTGAGGTTTTGTCCGTCACTATTCTCAGCCCATAGTTTGGTTTCATTACTTCTGAGTTGGTGTACTCACGTTAACCCCTGCACCTCCTGTGCAGATTCAGGTACACCGGGACCCGGTAGTGGATATTGAGCAGTGGACAGAGTTTTCATTGGAGTTGTTGAGGTAGCAGCTGGCGATCGCGACCTCATCTTCTATTCCTTATTCCACCTGTTGCACTTATTTTGAGACTATGTTGTCTATTTCTTCATTCTTTATTTTTTTATAGCAGCTCATGACTGAGTGACACCGGATCAGGGGTTGGAGGTTTAAATTTAGTTTTTCAAATATTGTTTTTAAAACTCCAGATTCTTAGTATTATCAATAAATTCGTTTAAAATCGTATTTTTACTGGAATAAGCGATAAATCTGCAAATTATTAGAAGAACCTAACTATAAATACTGCTACTCGCTTAAAGAGCATGCCAATAGGATCAAATACGAGTAATTCTGAGTTTTTCAATGGCTTTCACTGCCCCATTGCGCAAATCAATTAGAGATCATGTCTATAGGTTTTCATGATTTGTAATCTGTAATCTGGATAATTCGAATAGCAGCACTACCTTGAGACTTTCTTAAACTGTGTCGTCACTTAGAAAGTGTGTCTATAGGTTTAAAGCATCACCTCGAACCTGAAACTTCCTATAACATAATATGAAATCTGCCCGCGTACATTTGTTGTTATGTGTGGAGGCTAACTTGAGCCTTAATTATCTTTACGTGAAGTCCTATTTGTTTTGAATGTCGCTCAGTTTTATCATTTTTGAGCAACCTAAGTAAAGACTGGAACCACCCAAATAATAGGTCTAAAGCACTCTGGATCATAGGCATGAGACGGGTAGCGCACCCATAGGATACGACTTAGAATTGAATTAGAACGCTTTAGGTAAACAACTTCAACATAGTAATTGGGTAGCAGGAGATGATAGTCTGTGCTCGCTGAATAATATGAGCAACTCCTCTCCAAAAAGAATTGTGAAATATTATTTATGTTGCATGGGGTGATCCTTTAGGATAAAAAACTTAGGATCCCCTCCTTTATATATTTGCTACTAGACCAAAATAGTTGTATCCTTATAGCCATACTAAGATTTGTACCAATTCCCTTGTGTTATGATTCTTCGACCTTTGTATCATATTTGTTTGATCATCTAACCTAATTACATAATTCACATAGTCTTATGTTTGGTCGGGACCCATAGTTGTGGACCTCAAAGAGTGCTTAACACCTTCTCTTTGAGGTAATTTGAGCCCTTACCCGATCTTTGGTGACGTTGACTAGCTGAAACAGAGTTATTCGCAAATAGGTGCCCTAACGCACCTTAAAACCGTTAGGTGGCAACACTTCTCTTTTAACACCCTACTCTTTTGTTTAAAAGAGTTGTCACATGTCAAAACCCGATTTCGCGAGAAAAAGGGGCACGACAATATCTTGGTGAATTCTCCTAAGGGAGGCTTGTTTCTTGAGTCCGTTGATGCTAGCGACTCTTCTACTGATTCAACCAAAATGTACTCCTTGTTCAAGAGTACAATAGACTGTATTGGAGCAGAAAATGTTTTTCAAGTTGTCACAGACAACGCTAGTGAAAATGATAAAGCTGTGATTTGATGTTTGTAGGGTACCCGCATATTTATTGGACTCCGTGTGCTGCACATTGCATTAATTTGATCTTCGGTGACATTTTCAAGGAAAGACTCTTCAGTTCAATCTTTAATCAGGCAATTAGATTGCATTCCTATATTTTTCAAAGCCCTTTGTTATTGAATAAGATGAATAGATTTACTAAACAAAGACGCTTGGTGAAACCTGCAAAGACAAGATTTGCTACCACTTTCTTGACTTTGCATAAGATGTAGGAGCAAAAAAAGCAATTTGAAGAAGTTGTTTGTTTCACATGAGTACACTAACAGTGCCTATGGAAGGGAAGCTCGAGGGAGAGAATCTGCAAATATTATAGTTTCTACTTCATTCTAGAACAATGTGGTTCATGCATTGAAGATTGGTGGTCCTTTAGTTAAAGTGCTTTGTTTGGTGGATGGGGAGAAACAACCACCAATGGGCTACCTTTACAAAGAAATTGATAGGGAAAAGGAGGCTATTCAAGACTCTTTTAGTGATCAAAGAAAATACAAAAGAGCCTTTGAGATCATAGATAAAAGGTGGGACGGTCAGATTCATCGCCCTTTGCATGTAGCTGACTTGTTTTGGACCCGGAACTGTTTTATGACAATGAAGAGAGGATTTTAGGAGATGAAGAATTGTGGAAGTGATACATTGAATGTATTGAGAAGTTGATACATGATTTATCCGTGCGAAATAAAATAACAGAGCAATTTAGTACTTATAGGAATGTTGAGCAACTTTATGAAAAAAACATGGCGATTAGACAAAGAAAGATGAAGTCACCAGGTGAGCGAGTGCTTATATGTTGATTTATAGTTAATATGTTATTTCTTTATCAATATTATGTTTTGAATATTTGTTCTACTTCTACAGTTGAATGGTGGAAGCAATATGGCCATTTTACTCTAGAATTACAAAAGTTTTCCATCAAGGTTCTTAGTCTAACATGTAGCTCATCCGGGTGTGAAAGGAATTGGAGCGTGTTTGAACATGTAAGAGNGTCTGAGTTCCTGCTTTCAACGAGACTTTCTTAGCTTGTCAAACTTTCTCTCCTTCACCAGGAAAGTTATCCGGTAAGCAAGATCTTTGATTGATGTGCCTGAATAAGGTTGATCAATGGTAGCTGCTTGGAGCTTTCTCTATACCTTAATTGAACTGCCCCGCTCTTAGCTCGGGTTCTTGCTTAATGAGGCGTCCCTTGTTTGCTCTTGGATTGGACTAAGCGGCAATCCTTACTGTGGAAGCAGACCTTGTCATTCTTCTCCTTCAATGCCAGTGAATAAGTACACTAGAGCTGGAATGCTCTTTTATCATGTATGTGGATTACTTGGTCGAATTAAGAAGAAAGAATTAGTATATTGAGATAATTAAATTATATCTCAATTGTCATAATCTTACTAATTACTTATTATTTGCAAATTCATACCAAAAAGAGGAACAAACTAAAAACCTTGAAGCGTCTCAATTATCTAGTCTTCATCAAGTACAATAGAACATTGAGGCGTCGTTACAACGCTCACAATGTAATTGATCCAATTTGTTTGGAAAACATCGATGATGCTAATGAATGGCTAACTGCGGTCCCAGAAGATCATGCAAATGAAAACGTATTTGAGGAAACGTGTGATTTCACCTGGGGTGATATTGCAGAGGCGCATGGAATTGGGGAGAGGATTTATGGTTTGAGGGGGAGTATCTCAACTTCAAGTTCACGGAGGAAGGGAAAAGAAGCAGCTACTTTGTTCCTAGTTGATGAAGATGAAGAAGTTGAAGAAGATGACGAGCAATATAATAATGATAGTGGAATACACGAATTCGACAATCTTGTAGAAGAATAGGATGCTGATTTTGTGCTTTAATTGATGCTACTCTTTAGAGTTTACATTGAAGTATTGAACATTTGCTTACAGTTATATGTGTTTTCTATGCAGTTTTATTTTAATTTTTTTTTTTAAATTCCGCTTCACTTCAAAAAAACGAGCATTTCGCTTCTCGCTTTAAGCGAAAAGGGGCTTGGCGCTTTTCCTCTCTTCACGCTCTTCACAACACTGCTTAATCCTCTTAATTGTTTTAGGGATAATTCAATTAGAAAGCCTTGTTAGTCTTCGGAAGAAGCTAATATAGAATTATTATCCGAGGTTAATTAACATAAACTCACTCATATTTGTGAAATCATAAAACACATTGGATCACTACTTGAGTGTAATTCCTCTTCTATCCATGCTAGTAGCCATTGATCATTTTAATTGCTTTCTAGGTTAGTTGATATTTTCGCATTAGTTATATTATTTTCTCAAAACCCTTATTAGTGTTTGGTTTAACATAATAAGCGATAATTCTCTTACTTGATTAATCGCCTATATATTATTTCCTGTGGGATTCGACCCCAACTCATAGTTGGGGAAAATTATATTTTATGTGACCGTATACATGTACTCTTTGAGGAATGATTTGAACGTTATATTGTATGCGACCGTATACAGTTACACCTTGTAGATTCACTATTAATTGACGACATTTACGACGATCAATGTTTTTTTGTCCTGGTATGGGATAATTGTATTGTCACTTGAAAAGGAATAAACACCAACGTGTAATCTAATTAGCATTAATAAAACCAGAAAAGTACTCGTTTTGGTTAGAACAGATATCTTACATCATACAGTTGGTTAAAGAAATATCTAGCTCTAGCAATATCAAAAGTCTAATATGACATCAAAAGTTGAATGCTGGTGTGATTCCGGATTCCCCTGCCTTTCTGCCGCAGTCTACACTTGTCCGTCCACATAGTCGACCCTTCACCATCTCAGCCCTGTCAGTGGGAGCATCCTCTAACAAGCAGAATTCACTTTTGCGACTACTCCAGTGTAGAGATTCTGGCAATGGTAACGAAACTCAGACATGTTGCCAGTTTATTGTATTTCCTTCTTCTACGCGTCCATGTTTGAAGCGATTGACTAATCTAATGCAACCAAAAGCTTCACTGCAGCTAAGATAGAGGACCTCTCATACGTTACAGCAGCCACAGGATTAACCATGTTAAATACACCACTGTATATGCTTGAATATTGTTTTTCATCAGCCTTCCCTTGCACCTGTTATTGTGTGAGAGGAACACATTCAAGCTCAATCTCTAGTACTCCCCTTTCAACATTCTGTAGCTTCACACTGATATCCTGTTTCACCTTACCATCTATTAGACTGATAATGCCATCTTTAACTTGAGTGTCTTCTTTGCTTGCTTTCCATTTCCCAAGCGGCATTGATTCACTGAGTGTTGAGTTTTCAGATGCTTTTGCAGCAGTAACAAGAGGCTGAATGTCAATCTCAGCTTCCCCCATGAAGTCGTCTGTTGTAAATGTATCCTTGTCATAGACAAGCTGCGAAACCATGCCTAAGTTCATTAGGGTGGCTTGAACAATTTAGTGAAGCAACTCTCACATATGCTGATAATTACTTTTTTATATAAAAAAGGGGCAGCCCGCAGGTGCACAAAGCATCGTGCGTTGACACAGGGTCCGGGAAAGGGTCGCGCCCCAAGGGGGTGTAAGGTAGGGAACTTATTAAGGAGAAATGTGCAGAAGGTGAAGATTCATATGGAAATTGGCATTTTCTCAATTTCTTTTCATGTATCGTCCATCATATGATACTAAAAAAATGACTAATCATGTCGCTAGAAGGCAATGTAGAAAATTTTAATAATATATTTCCTTCATCCAGTCTGGAGTGTCATCTCTGGATGTGATTGAATTTGAACAAGTTTGGAACACCTCACAGAATCAAAATGACAATCGTATTAAGTTAGTTAACAAGATGAAGAGAACGGAGACATGAATGTGATGTGGAAATATTTATATTGAGAAAGCAACAGAAAACATGAATTTACGGTTCGTCATGTTACTAGGAGATGAAAGCTAAGATTTAGGCATATCGTTGAATGCGGTTGATTCAAATTTCATTCCTTAACCAAGATGATGAACTACGATGTAGAGATTTAAGATTCTGATTGCTTCTCATATTCTAAATAACAGTACAAAGATCACTATACTTATACAATTATGTAACAAATTGCAGAAAGTTTTTCTAACGTCTCCAAGTAGCCAGTGTAAGCTCTAGCAGCTTGTCTGAATGCAGAGAAATGAAAGGAAAAGAAGATAATCTCTTTTCTCTTTCCTTGTTTACTTGTAATAAGAAAGGGAAATCATGCAAAGGAAAAGTTTCTCCTTTCTCTAATTTTTTCATTGCTAAAATTTTAACCCTTTCTTTCACATTTCTTTCTCCACTTCCCCAAAGGAACCAAAAGAAAGAAAATGGCTTGTACCATTTATTACTTGGTCATACTAGAGACTAGATTTAAGTATTCATAATAAAAATAAACATGGCAAGAGAAATGAGAAGGTATTGAGGCAGGTTTATTATTAGTTTGTTCATATATATAATTGTCCCTCTTCACATTTAATAGCTAATAAAATTAAATGACAGAAAAACACATACCACTTTTAAAGGAGGAACATTTTCTGGAATTGACAACATAAGCTTTTCATTCCAGACAGGGTTAAGATTGTTCTTGATGACACGCGTCTTGACTGACTGCAACCAAAAGAAGTTCAGAGCTGGGTTTAGTATGAGGATTTTATTGCCATGTGTCACCCACAGGTGGTAGGAGAGGGAGGGAGGTTCCAAATAAACCATCAGCCCCAGTCCTTTTGGGTGGCAATAGTTTCCAGTAAGGATGCTACAGATCTGGATAAACTTCAAAAGTTTAGGCGCACTAATGCAAACAATGACAGAACTCAAAAAAAGAATTAGCATTTACCTGGCTTCCCAAGGAGAGAATTACATAAGGATCACTTGTTACCACATCACGGACAGCTAGGTTGGTCCCTCGCACCACATTGACTTTTATCAATCCTATAAATTCAACCATACCTGCCTATAGACAAAATATGTAGGTGTATGATTCTGTTTTACAAATTGAAAGCTGATTTTGTGATAAATCATGCATGTGTTAAGTATGATATGAGTCAATCCATGATCGTACAGAATAGCATTGTTGTCTTTGAAATTACATAAGAAACCATCATCTTCTTTCCTCTATAAACTACATAAGGAACAATCCTTAAAACACAGTCAACGTTTTGGTTTCCAGCAATTTTGAAACAAAAGCACCAGCCGCGACATACCTTCCGCTAAAGAGCACTATTGCAAATGGGGTTCGGGAGGCTCTCGAAAAGGCAAAAGAGCACGAAAGACTTTCCATCCCGTCTCCATAAGTTTGCAATATAAGTGGCCCTGATTCAAAGCCCCAGAAACCCCCCACCCCCACCTCACGCTCTCTCTAAAGAAGCCCTTCCCCTTTCTTTAACAAGAAATTCCCGCTTTTCAAATAATAATTGATCTTACCAATATGCATTCCATGTAAGTTGAGAAGCAGAATGGATACAAGAAAAAACATAATTCACTCAGGTTCTGTTAACACAAGTATAGAAGATTTTGTTCTTTACAGAAGGAATTATTACCATTGAGTTACTTTTCTTGGTGCTCCTGTGGTCAGATTCTTTCCTTCTCCAGCTATTACGAAATGCATGCCCTATGCCATGGATGCGATGCCCAGTGGATTGCTTCTCATAATGTCTCTTATCCAGGGCCAAACTACAAGAGACGCTTAAAGAATTGCAGCGTGAGGATGATGGTGGGAAGGGGCAGATCATCTGCACATCAGAGTTTAGAAATTGCTGCAGCTCGTATTTTCTCCTGAGTATCCAGCAAGTGAATTTTCAATTCAGAATAGAATGTGACAATACATAGACCTATATCGTATGGTTACTGAAAAGACGTTACCTGATAAAGTCAGTACGCTCTTCTATTGATGCATCTGGTCTGGGCTTCCGATAACTATCAGGAATGGAAGCTTCATACTTCAAATTTGCTGCATTATTTCCACCCATCTCTATCAAACTATCAACTTGGTCGTCTGTCCATTCGTCGAGCTTCACTGACAGAACCTGTTAATAATGACAGACTAGTTAACCATCACACCCCTTTTTAACCTTTATTTTGTTCCCATTGGAAAGAGGAAATATTATTAGAGTGAATCAAGTACGGGAATGGTGCCTACTACCCAGTCAGGAAAAAGCAAGATCTTGGAATGACAATCATAGAAGATTATGTAACTTGATATTTTGCAAACTTTAACACACTTCTGCAACATAAAAGAATAGTACAGACCCTCTATACAGCAATATTCATCTGAAATACAATAAAATAACATCTTGTGAATCAGTAAATTCTCCTAACTTTTAGGTTAGCCTAGATAGAAAAGGCTAAATCATGTTTC
Source organism: Nicotiana knightiana (assembly GCA_005239525.1). Lineage (NCBI taxonomy): Eukaryota > Viridiplantae > Streptophyta > Magnoliopsida > Solanales > Solanaceae > Nicotiana > Nicotiana knightiana. Next base: position 46,528 of record ML422912.1, on the reverse strand, counting down.
AAAATGAATAAGATGGAAACAACTGCATGCTTTGTGGAAATTTATTACAAACCAAATGAAATAAAATGTTGAAACAAGTTTTGCTCTGAACATCAGTTAAGTTGGAGCAACTTGCTTCATCCAGGCAAAGATGAATAGAGAAGGTTAGGTTCTTTCTTTCCACAGAATTTTCCACGTTGCAGCTTTCCTACCCGAACTTCGACATTTCAAGTGTCTACTCTGTTCTAGGTTTTCCAATTACAATTTCTTCATATGAAGGGGCACGAGAAAAAAAAGGAAATAGATCATACATTATTCTAGTACATTCAACAACAACAGGATATATGGTGGTTAAGACAAACAGCAAAGTTTGAATATCCAACCTTCGATATGTGCACTCCAAGGCTTCGATGTACTCCGGAGCACTTGATACATATAAAAACTCCAAGACTTAAAGATCTGAATATCACGAGATGAGATAGATATAGCAAGCTATTTCAAGCCCAAAGAGGAATACAAGGCTAATTCAATTAAAGGAAAATCTTCAAAGCAGGATTCCTTTTTTCAAAAAAACAAAAGATAGTGCCAGGTATTAAGTTTCTTGATATGCAATATAGTGAGGGAAAATAAAGAAAGCATTTTTTCAATAATGTAAAACAACTGATATTCTCAAGTTTGGATGATTTTAAATCTTCTCAAACCACTGTCAACCTCAGTATGTTTGCTGAATGGGAGGAGAGACTTTACATGGACACACAAAACAGCAAACCCCAAAAACACTAGGTGAAAAGACTAAATTTACTGTTCCAACAACATTTGAGATACATAAAGTACCAGCGCGAAGGACAACTTCAGAACAAGAGGTAAAAGGTTTCAGTAATGGATGGTCCCTAAGTCAAATAACGTGGGACAGTAAAGGTTCAGCTACAAGATGAATCAAAAAAGTAATTAAAGAGATTGATCAACCTTTTTCTTTAATTGCGATAGGAAACTGATATGTCATAACTTCTGATACTTACACCCATTTTGGATCAGGAGATCCACAATCTGCACAGAATCTATTGCCAGATTCACTCAACAGCCTCTGTAGTCTGTGTCGAGGACCTGATAAACATAACACAGGAGTACTAGAAACACTTACAAGCTGTGAAAGTGACAATATTTGCAAATCAAGCTTATTCAATCATGTAAAATATGCATTGAATCCAACCAATTTAACAGCATAGCATCAAATGTCCAACATTTGATTTAGGAAAAGAGTAAAAGTCAACAGAATTGAAAAGAAAATTAAGGAACAGTGATCAAATTGACATAACAGTAAACATGGAAGTGACTAATGATCATGTATATCGTGGAATAAAGGAAAAAAAAATAAAAGAAAAATCAGCCTGTGAGTAAATCTTCAAAACTAGTAAAGTTTGACATAATATGTCATGCTGAGAACAAGATATTACATACTCGAAGAACGCTTTCGTCTATCTGGTTCAGGACCACTACAATTTGAAGATGATTCCATTTGCAGAAGTTCATAGAGGCAAGAACCTAGGACAAATAAAGATGAACTATTATTACACTACACTATCTGAACCATGGTCTGCATTCTGTAGAAATAATTGTAACAGCTTGTCAATTCAACACAGCAGGTGAAGAATAAATCTGAGAATATTAGTACAATTAATCCTTTAACAAAGACCAAAAAGGAATTTGGTAAGCAAGTAGGCATAAATAACAGAAAAAGACGAACAACCATACCAACAGATTGAAGAGGTAGATGATGTTTTAGTTGTGCGAAAAAGAAGTGCATTCTTGTCACAAATTATCCAACATCATATTATCAACAAACAAGAATTCAGTGAACCCTGCTAGATAAAAGCCCATATGCAAAACCTGAGACTGAGGATCATGTATAGAATTGCCTAAAAGCTGCACATGTGCGTATGAATGTATATTCGCTCATTCCAAATTTCTTTCCTCAAATAAAAAAATGAACAAAATAATCTAATCCTAGACATGATGAGAAGAATTTAAATTTGGATAATTTTGTTTTAATTAAAGAAAAGTGAGAAAGAATACCTGAAACATTGTTGCTATCAGCATTTCCCGACATTTTCCGTACTCTAAATTGATTATCCCAAAAAGTTCTATAATTGTAAAGAATTCATCTTGTTTGATCCTTGAAAGGAATTGTCACCACGGGAACCCAAACCCAAATTCATCCATCAATTCCCTCATGGGTAATGGGATTGTGAGAATGTTTCGCTCGTACGATTATCTACCAAAGGAGAAATGTATAATTGTATGTATATGTGAAACAGAAAAAATAAGATAGTTGTTAAAATTCGATTGTGTCTCATGACATGTTTTCCCAGAGCAAAAGAAATCAAATGTTGGGATGGAATTCATTTTTCGGGTGGTTGGGGACAACTACCCAACAAATCATTTGAGGAGATACCAAAGTGCCGTTTTTGGCGCGTACGCAAGACTTGTTTGCATTACTATCTCAATCCCTTCAAAGGCTCCTTTATGACTTTATGCCAATAAGGCTTTGCCTATGGGCATCTAAGTCCAAAAATTATGGAACTTTTGGATTTACTCTCAATTTAATACTATTAATTTCTTGTACAATGTTAATAGAAAATTGTGACACTGTATTAGAATAAACACTAGTCCGGTAGATCATTCAATAACTTTGTACCGGTAAAATTCGGTCATAACACACGACTCGTTAAAACAATGACACATAGCAGGAATGGTTCGGTACCAAGAAGCATTGAAGCTAAAGCCGGGAGAGTCGAAGAACCACGATGGGGATTGTCCATTCAAATTGAAATTTAGAACAAGAGTGACTGGAAGGGACTCACCAACTTATTACCTTTGGTCCGAACTCCAGTATACCCAAGATCCTCCCGGGAGATTATGACCCCTGTCTGTTACGCCATTGTGATTATTACTAGCAAGGATCTCGCCACCAGCTAGCCATATACATAATGTGTTTGGAACTCGTAACGGTCACATCCTATAGAGACTACGTAATTTACTTCATGCACTTGTAACACACTAAAAAATCATGCATAACAATCCACAAGTTAGTATCCCAATTATATTCATGAAGAATTGTACTGCATTCTTGTGTAGCCCCATCAAAGGCCGACATCTCATAAAAATCTCTCTATTTAGCTCTTTAATTCAACTTTTATTGACATTTTTTATTTCTATTTTCATTCAAAGCACTTTAGATAAATCTATTTGCTAGTGAACTTAAAATATAAATTTATTTATGTATTCTAAAACTAATTTTTAGGTTAAACGGTTTTGCCCTCAGTGTGAGGCCCTAGCAATTGAGCATTTGATCAAAAATTTTATCACTTCTTCTCAATTTTATGTTATTCTCACTTGTTAATTATTCATTCAAGGGAAACTCCATGTCTGGAGTCAATAACCAGGTAGTGGACCCAGCAACTCAACTAATGGACCAAACTAGAGGAAAACGTACTCCAAATGATCAATCTCCTATAACTTCACCGTCCCGCTAAAGAGAAAATTTCTCAGCAAGATCCACTAGCAGGGGTGACGAAAACATCAGTTAGAGGAGATGGTGAAAAATTTATGAATCAGCAACAACAGTCGAACGCTCATATTGAAGAGGCGTCAAGGGTCCTCACGAGTGGTGCAACAAACCTGACACCAACCCTACCTTCGAGGGTATATCTTGATATAAAAAGACCCAACTTTAAAGTGAGGAATACAGGGACGGAGAGAGGGGGGAGGG
>ML422912.1:0-42411 GCA_005239525.1 Nicotiana knightiana | reverse complement strand
GGGGGGGGGGGGGGGAAGGGCATCCAAATGACACCGAAGCTAAAGTCTAGGTACAAGCGAGAACTCTGAGTTACAAAATTTGATTCTAATTAACCTTATAACAATAGGTCAAGGAATAGAACGAGTAGATCGAACAGATCCTAAGAGTTCCACACATCATCAAGGAAATCGACATGAACAAGTACTCTCGATAACCGTGGAAGCCAGGTGCCGCCCCATTATGAATCCTGAAGAAGTTCAAGATGTCAGATTCCTATGTGTGACAGAACTTCGGATTCGCGTGATCGCGACCACGTCATGGACTACATGATTGGAATAAAAGGGAACGATCTCACGAAAGAATAAACTAAATATGTGATAGTCAAAAAGTACAGAGAGACCCTAACCAACAAAGCTTTAACCTGGTACTTCCATTTACCTGAAAATTTTATTAGTTTGTTTGCTGAACTTACAGATGTGTTAATCAAAGTGCACTCCGGAACACAGAAGGTGGAGAAACACATGAAGAAAATTTTGAAATGCAATAAGAAAGTACAGAATTGCTCCACAAAACTTCATAAATCATTTTTAAAGGGAAAACAAAATGCTCCCCATCATACCAGATAACTGGGCAGCTATGGCTTTCACAAGGAACTTGAACAAAAATAGTTCAAAAGATACAAAGAGACTGAAAAATAGACTTTGGGAATTCCCACCCAAGACATGGAATGATGTGCATCACAAGTATAACACCAAACTTCGAGAAGAAATTTCAACACTCTCCAGGTTCGAAAGCAATGAGACAAGCGAGTACAGTCACCAACCAGAGATGGTTGGTAGACGAGAAGATTACAAACACAGATACTCTAGCCTCCGGTGATATTTGACGAAGAAAAAGTGAATGAACTGACTTTGACAGCAGCAAAGAAGTTCCCAAAAGTATCCATTTCACATTAAAAACATACTCGATGGACGTTATCTAGGGAAAGTATAAGCTTTTGATGACGAAGACACATATGGACTGACCATGCCCTACAATGATGCTTTGGTAATAACCTTGCAAATTCTAGATGCTAATGTTAGACGAGTTTTGCTAATCCAAGCAGCTCAAAAAAATCATCCAACTATGGGTGATCAAGGAGATGCAACTCACAAGCCAGATCATCCTGAAATCATGGTTGCTCTCTGGGTTCAACAACTCCAGTGAAATGACCAGAGGTGAGGTTGTTCTAATAAAGTTGGTGGAAGGGATAGTCAAAACAACCAAATTTCAAGTTGTAACTGGTGACATGGATTACAAAACCATCTTTGATAGGCCTTTGATTCATGAGATAGCTGCATTTCCATAGACACTACATCACGTGATACCATTACCATCAAAATGGGGGATCTGAGAAACCCGATGGAAGCAAAGAACAGCTCGGGAGGTCAATTCGATAACAGTTGCAAGTAGCATTCCCAAAGACGAAGCAGCAAAATAGCAACCAAAGCAACCGAGTTCCATAGCACTGCAACTCCATCAGCTGAAGTTGATCCAAAAGGAACCGAGCAAAAGACACTAACATCCCGGATAAAATCATCGAACCGGAGGAATCCAATTCTTCCAATTTGACTTTTGAGGAATTGGATAAAATGATCCTCTTTGTTGGAAAGGTTTATGTGGGTTCGGGACTCGGCCCGAGTTAAACATAAGTTGATCAAACTTTTATGTTCTAACAAAGATTGTTTCTCTTGGTCGCAAGCATATATGACAACTGTTGATACTCAATTTTTCCTCGTAGTTTGTCATTTAGCCTTTGTGGATTGTTATATTTTTATAAACATTTTAATTTCTTCCCCGTTTGTCTCTCAGCTAAGACCTGAAATTCCTTAAATACGCCAAATGCTTCATCTTTAGATTTTAAAGGTACACCCAGAGCTTATGAGAATGATCATCAATGAAGCCACAATGTAAAGCGCATCACCTTTTGACTTTACTTTAAAAGAACCACACAAATCAGAGTGTACTAACTCCAATAATTCGGGCTTACTTGAAGGAGGATAGTTATGAAAGGAAACCTTTTTATGTTCTCCAGCTAAACCCAATTATGACAAACATGCCGATGACACTATCATTTTTGACTCAACTCAATCAGAATCCCTGAATAAGTTGATGACATAATTGGAGAGTTATGAGAGGATTTCTGGACAGTTGATCAACAAATCCAAGAGTTCATTTTATATGTGTCACGACCAAAAATCTACTAAGGTCGTGATGGCGCCGGACACCATCGGCAGGCAAACCAATCATTAATTAGTTGAAATAATTTCATGTTTTAACCTTTTTTTTCCGAAATTATTACCTTTCACTTACAAGTCATAATAGCGAATAAAAATTTATTAAATAAATACGACAGGTAAACTATTCCATTTATTAAATTAGATCCCAAACACATCCCAGAACCCGGTGACACAAGTACATGAGCAATTTCTAAGAATTTTATAATTTCTACAAAGCTTGTCCAAAATACAAATTGGACAAGAAATAAAATAAAAGTGTAATACATAGAGGAAGACTCTGCTGACTGCGGGTCGTCTCCGGATGGTGCATCTCGTCTAAGTCTCCAAGTCAGCCACTCACTACGTCAAACAAAGCCACTAGCTATGAATGTACTTGTGCAATAAAAATGCACAACAAGTGTAGCATGAGTACGAAAACAATGTGTACTCAGTAAGTATCCCGCCTAACCTCGAAGAGGTAGTGACGAAAGGTCGAATTTGACACTTACTAGAGGTCGATTTAATATAATCAAGTGTGACACTAAGCATGAATATCATAGGCAATTTAACAAGTAGCGACAAAAAATATCAACTTCTTTCACATTTAATATTGTTAAATCCTCGTTATTTCAGTTAACCATTTTAAAATCTCCAGGCATGTAATCAGGTAAAAATCACAGCAAAATACGCAGTAAATCTCATGCGCAAGCAATGCTGAGGTCGAACGGCCCGAACCAACATAAATATAAATTGTGCACTGCCGAAGAGTCGAACGGCTCGAACCATAGATGCATCTATTAACTCGCCGTGGCGTACGGCCCGCTCCCATGAGAGTAGTGGAAGAAATCATCCTGCTCGCGGCATATAAATTGCGAAGCGGTCACACATAGTCATGCACAATCAAACAGTCCACCCCGACTACATCGAAAAAATAAATACTCAAGTAAATGACAAATTTCTCTTTTAAAGGTCACAAAAATAGTATTTAAATCTTTTCCAGAAATCCATTTTTACCAAGTTCAGTAAGGTTTTAAACACTTTATTTTCATCAATAAGATTGCAAATACAACAATTAAAACATGCTTTTGGGTCCTAGACAACCCGGACATAAACATAATAGTAGCTACGCACGGACTCTTGTCACTTCGTGCGTACGTAGCCCCCCCAAAATAGTAGCACATATTAAATTAGTTCACCTATGGAGACAATTCCCCCTCACAAGGTTAGAAAGAAAACTTACCTCGCTCCGAAATTCCATAACCGGCTTCCAAGTCCTTCCGACGACTCCAATTGATGCACAACGCTCCAAAAACTAGCCAAATAATGGGCAAACCAATGAAAATATACCCTAATACTTGCAAAAATTCAGACTATATAAATTCTTATCTCCGCTCGAAGTATTGACCAAAATGCCCTCGGGCCCACATGCTCGGATTCCGAAATTTTTCGAAGATAAACTCCACCCATAGACTTACTAGCTCAAATAAACAATTTACTCCAATTTTCATGCTCAAATTTGTGGCTAGAATCCAAATTACCAAATTTCTAGGATTTTCTCAAAATCCCAAATTTATACTAATTTTCCATGTCTAAATCCATGTACAATCATATATTTAACTCACAATAGGTGGAGATAGCTTACCTTGCCATTGATGATGAAGCCCCCCTCTTGAAACCTTCCAAAAATNCCCCCATGAAATATTCGAAAAATCGCCCAAGCCATGAGAAAAATGAAAAGAAATGGCCAATTACCGTCTTAAAATACTTCACTACCGAGAACGACCTTCATAGCGAACACGTCTGTGCCCCCGCGTTCACGAAGCCCAGAAACTCAGGCCCACAAATTTTTACTCTTCGCGTTCGCGGTCCCCTCCCCGCGTTCGCATAGGCCAATCGGCCCTTGACCTAGATCTCAGGTCCCTTCTACGCGTTCGCATACCAAGCCCCGCATTCCCGTAGAAGTCTCAGCCCAGGCCTCCACATTTGCACTCCCTTTACCGCGTTCGCATAAGCCAACCCAGCAGCCCTCCAAATTTCCTTCTTTGCGAACCCATGAGGCCCTCCGCGTTCGCGAAGAACAACCTCGACATCAGCAAACCAGCAACAACAAATCACCCAAAATTGACCCGAAACCACCCCGAAACACACCTGAGGCCCCCAGGACCCCGTCCAATCACATGAATTAGTCCCATAACATCCCACAGACCTACTCGAGGCCTCAAATCACTTCAAACAATGCCGAAATCACGAAGCGCTCTCCAATTCAAGCTTTATGAATTTTGAAGTTTCAAACTTCTACATTCGATGCCGGAACCCATCAAATCACGTTCGATTGACCCCAAATTTTGCACACAAGTCACATTCAACATTACGGACCCGATCCAACTTCCGGAATCACATTCCGACCCTGATATCAAAATTTCCACTTCCGGTCGGATTTCTCAAAAACCTTCAAATTTCTATCTTTAGCCAAATGACTTCAAAATATCCTACGGACCTCCGAATTCACTTCCGATCGCGCTCCCAAATCCATAATCACCATACGGAGCTGTTCCCAGACTCGGAATCCCAAACAGACATCAATATCACTAAAATGCACTTCAACCCAGACTTATGAAATTTCTTCTAAAATACTAACTTCCACAATATAGGCCGAAACACTCCCGGGTTATCCAAAGCCCGATCCGGACATACGCCCAAGTCCAAAATCATCATACGAACCTACCGGAACCTTCAGATCTTGATTCCGAGGTTGTTTACTCAGAATCCCAATCTTAGTCAATATCTCCAACTTAAGGCTTCCGAAATGAGAATTTCTTTCCAAATTAACTCTAAACTTCCCAAAATTCAATTCTGACCACACCTACAAGTCATAATATTGGAAATAGAGCTGCTCTTGACCTCAAACTGATGAACGATGCGCTAGAGCTCAAAACGACCGGTCGGGTCGTTACATTCTTCCCCACTTAAACAGACGTTCGTCCTCGAACGTGCTAAGAAATGCTCTGGAGTTATCTGAAATCACTGTTTAACACCTCGTGCACCTGCCCATTCCACCATAACCCAGTTGAGCAGTTAGTTTGATCAAACTTGAAGATATCCTCTTTTATCCATACAATAAGCTCAGAACCCAGTTCCAACACTTGAAATTTCTCTGCCAGACCTATTTCCGATATATAATGACCGTATCAACTACCACATGAGGTACCAAAACATGACTGCATACTATTGCTGAATAGCGCCATACACCGCATATTTTATCATCCAATCACAATGACATTTCCCTGAACCTTAATAGCCAAAATTCCACCACTCTGACGCTCCCAATGCACCTTATGATATATATATATATATATATATATATATATATAACCCAGTTCCAACACTTGAAATTTCTCTGCCAGACCTATTTCCGATATATAATCACCGTACCAACTACCACACGAGGTACCAAAACATGACTGCATAATTTTGCTGAATTTAGCGCCATACACCGCATATTTTATCATCCAATCACAATGACGTTTCCCCGAACCTTAATAGCCAAAATTCCACCACTCCGACGCTCCCAATGCACCTTATGATATATATATATATATATATATATATATATATACATACATACATACATACATACATACATCCTGCTATAATGCTGACGATACCACCACATAGAGGAGATGTACAGAAATTCTAACCAATCGCAGAGTTAACCAAACATTGAATCTCTCCTTTTTGACAAAAATCATCACCTCATTACTAATCAAATACTGGCAATTTTCATGTAATATACTTCACATAATCTTATCACACCGATCCCAGATTTATAAACCTCGTCTTACCTACTATGAACTGCTCAGACAACCAATTACCCCAGACATGACCAATAGTCTCACATGATTCCAAAATACGCCAATAGGCCACAATTCGAACATGATACATAAGGAAATGACTCAGGAAGGGACTACTCAACTCACGCAACTATTATGGACTTTCCTCAGAAAATAGGAAGTATAAAATAAGAAAAATAGATATAGGGAACCGTACTCAACATCACACTATTGCGGCGTGCAACCCGATCCAAATAACATACCCGTGGAGGCGTGCCACCCGATCCACACATGAAATTTACATAAGGAGATACACACCGAGCTAAATTTCTCATTACCACAAAATACTGAATACTGGTCATAAGCACGCTAAGTGCATAATGCCATCCTGGGGAAACTGATAGAGCCATATGCTACAAAACTCAAGCACAATTAGGGTGAGATATATATAATCTGAATCCCAAGAGCTATCCTTCTCACACAACATCATCACTACGCGAAAATATCAACACATAAGAAATCATCAAGCCTTCCCACAACTCACGCGGCACAACAAAATATTACATGAGATGAACGAAGACGGAACAACATTTGATGTTCTAATATCTTTCCATGATAAGCACTATACCGAAATGAACACATCTGACTCATATAGAGCCCGCAATCATATTTGAATCCATTCACAACTCTCAAGCCAATTCTGCTCGCACTGCACTAGACTGATAGCCTTACCTGGGTCCATATTAACCCACTTCCTCTCATAATACGCAAGAACAACCATCTTAGCTGGAACAAACACCCCACAATCCACAACCAAATGAACCGAATGCCCTCCAGGCATAGATTCTCAAACAAGCAATATTACACTTCCTTATACTCAGTCCAAATCTTCAATCTATTAAGTGACTACATGTCACACTCATACGATCATCCCGTGGTCACGCTCCCACAACCTTCCACACAAGGTAGCAAGTCTACACATCCACCATTGGCCACACTAACGCTGTAAAACAAATAAAGAACCCACGACCAGGGTACAAGCCTCTTTCACCGCATATCGATCTCAGGTGACACTGAAGATAACACCAGCCTGCTCTGAAATTTCAAATCCCTTTTTCTTGCTCGCCCGAGCTCATGAAATCCTTGCCAACACCGAACCGCAGTCTTGATCGTTGCTTCCAATTACATACTGCTTACTGCACCTGCATGCCAATAAGAGTTAGCGCAGGAATTCCATCATAACTCTTGAACCACTAATATGGTGAACACCCCGTCATGTAGAAACCCCAACAAACACGAGTGAATTCTCATAATCACAAAACAGGAAAATCCTCAGGGAATAGTCTATACCCCCACGATCCTTCCAGGATCCGCCTATATCTGACAAGCCATAATACATGAATGTTTCCAAATAAATCCATTACGGCTGCCGACAAGCCTCGCACATGCCGGCACAAACTCCTTGCATAACTTAACCACATTGAAGGAACTGATCACTGTCGCACATGTGCCATTCCAACCATGGCTAACCAATCTATCTTCTTTTAATCATCCTTATTCGCCTCAGAAACAATAGTAACACCATTCAACTCATAACAAACTCAATCCTTACTCATCCCGAGTGGCCTTGACTCACGAGACCATGCTATCTTAATCCCACAAACCGTCTCATACCCTTCTGATAATCTTTCTACACCCCGGAGTTTACTTCTCTCACTCCCCCAACACTATCCTGCACGCTGAAAAATACCATAGAACACTCCAACCATTTTCCCTTTCTCAGAGATTATACTGCAAAAGCTAGATTCTTAATCATACTGCTGCCTGAAACCCTTAAACACCGCATTCTTAACCTTCGAGTTTGCTAAGACCGCTATTGAGAGTCACCCATTCTGACTGGCCCCGAATTCGATCAACTCCAAGTCTGTTCTAGCGCATGAACATCCTCTCAATGAAATACGTGACTGAGTCACTACCCCTACAACTCGTCTATGCATTAAGCATAAATTCTGAATCCTCCAAAGCCTAACCCTGGTCCAATAGGGCCAACTTTTGCACACATTCATCAAATCTCATGCACAATCACCATTTTACTCATTTCCCTTAGCTGCAATAACTTGACATTATGCCGACAATCCTCCACCCCATGAGAAAACAATCCTACAACCCAATTGCAGGTGGTGGGACTCCCCTACTTAGACCGAAGCTACTCCTTGCACCACTCTAGACCCTGTTGAGATCATTTTTCCTTTGTTAGCATGATTTTGCTTAACCAATCAATCCAATTCTTCCGAATTCCCCTGTCAGCATTCCCTAAATACTCAATTTCTCTAGCACCATTCACACATTCTGCCTTTTACCGAATAGCCACCAGAATCCCTCACAGAAACTTGCCAACCATACGACCGCTAACCTACTCACAAGAGATAAACCACCTGTGGAAATCACCAACTGACACCTTCCAACGATGCTGAAATGCACATTCTCTGCAACATCAATAGCCCATCTTAAGCCTGCTCTCATTCACCAACTTTACCAGTCCGTCCGCTCCTCATGGACATCTACTAAATGGGCTACCACATCTTCAAATTCAGCGCCACATTGCGTCCTTCTTCATTCCTAACAACTCCTCCCTGTTGTATCCAACCTTCCGCCGAAATAACCCATATTTCAACTTAAGCTCGTGGACCCAATCACCATCCACTAAAACTCTCAAACTTTCCCTCAAGATAGGTAGCTGTCTTACCACTAAACTCCTGTGCTACGCTGCCACTCTCCCACTTGATAAACTCATTCCTTTAAACAACTACCTAACCTCCATTCCTTACACCTGGTCTTTTAGAAAGGGAACCACTACCTAGCACTTTCACATATCTTCCTTCATCGTATGCTGCACAATTGCTTCCTCAATTCAATATCATTCTTTGTACTTCTTAATCCAACAGTTTTCCACGACTTCAAACTCTCCGAAGATCATCTAGCTCGAGCTGCCTTCATTATCAACATTTATCCAGTACTGAACCACCGTGCCTCACGGTCTCTGACAGCCGCTTCTTTAATATTTCTTCACAATACTCTGACCCCATGCAACTGAAGAAGCCATAGCACCGACAAACTTAACATATTCCATACGATCAGTGACGACGACATCACATCACAGGTGCATATCCCACCTCACTTGAAAACACCAAGTCTTACTGCTTTATCAATCCAAAATTTGACCGTTTATAGTCCAAATACATGTCCTCTGCCGGAACTAAAATGCTGAAATCTCGAAATCACGCCCTGAGAAGACCTCCCTTTAAGCCATTCATCACCCCCAACTTATGGGCAAGAATTCTATCATTATATCGACATCGCGCGATAACCAATCGTAAACAACATCGCAACCTGAGCACAACCTCAAGTCCTCAAAATCAGAGCTACTGGCTGAAATAACATATTACTCTTCCGTAGAGCAACAACAATAGCCTCAATCAACTTCGCAGGGAGAAACATCCCGCACCACACCCATAGCACCATTTCAATTCCTCAAATTCTTGATTCATAGCAAGCGCTTCGTGACGCGTAAGATTGAGAAGGATGAAACATAGGCATAAGCCTCGGAGGAATCAAATCGCACGATGAGGAATCAAGAAGGGAAGTACTTCTAACAGACCTGTAGCCTCTCGACGATAAGTACAGACGTCTCCGTACCGATCCGCAAGACTCTACTAGACTTTCTCATGAATCGTGAAACCTAAGGGAACCTAGAGCTCTGATACCATGTTGTCACAATCCAAAATCTATAAAAGTAGTGATGGCGCCGGACACCACCGTCAGACAAGCCAATCATTAATTAGCTGAAATAAATTCTTGTTTTAACATTTTTTTTCAAAATTGTTACCTTTCACTTACAAGTCATAATAGCGAATAAAAATTTATTAAATAAATACGACAGGTAAACCATTCCATTTATTAAATTAGATCCCAAACACATCCCAGAACCCGGTGACACAAGTACATGAGCAATTTCTAAGAAGTTTACAATTTCTACAAAGCTTGTCCGAAATACAAATTGGACAAGAAATAAAAATGAAAGTGCAACACATAGAGGAAGACTCTGGCGACTGCGGGTCATCTCCGGATGGTGCAACTCATCTAAGTGTCCAAGTCAGCCACATCACTGCACAAATAGGGCCACTAGCTATAAATGTACTTGTGCAATAAAAATGCATAGCAAGTGTAGCATGAGTACGAAAACAACGTGTACTCAACAAGTATCCCGCCTAACCTTGAAGAGGTAGTGACGAGAGGTCGAATTTAACACTTACTAGAGGTCAATTTAATATAATCAAGTGTGACACTAAGCATGAATATCATAGGCAATTTAACAAGTAGCGACAAGAAATAGCAACTTCTTTCACATTTAATATTCTTAATTCCTCGTTATTTCAGTTGACCATTTTAAATTCTCCAGGCCCGTATTCAGGTAAAAATCACAGCAAAATACGCAGTAAATCTCATGCGCAAGCAATGCTGAGGGTGAACGGCCCGAACCAACATAAGTGCAAACTGTGCACTGCAGAAAGGTCGAATGGCTCGGACCATAGATGCATCTATTAACCCGCCGTGGCGTACTGCCCGCTCCCATGAGAGTAGTGGAAAAAATCACCCCGCTCGTGGAATATAATTCGCGAAGCAGTCACACACAGTCATGCACAATCAAACAGTCCACCCCGACAACATGGGGAAAAACAATACTCAAGTAAATGACAAATTTCTCTTTTAAAGGTCACAAAAATAGTATTTAAATCTTTTCCAGAAATCCATTTTTACCAAGTTCAGTAAGCTTTTTAAACACTTTATTTTCATCAAAAAGATTACAAATACAGCAATTAAAACATGCTTTTGGGTCCTAGACTACCCGGACATAAACATAATAGTAGCTACGCACGGACTCTCATCATTTCGTTCGCACGTAGCCCCCCCACAAATAATAACACATATTAAATTAGTTCAGTTATGGGGACAATTCCCCCTCACAAGGTTAGAAAGGAGACTTACCTCGCTCCAAAATTTCATATCCGGCTTCCAAGTCCTTCCGACGACTCCGATTGATACACATCGCTCCAAAAACTAGCCAAATAACGGGCAAACCAATGAAAATATACCCTAATACTTGTAAAAATTCATACTATATAAATTCTCATCTCCGCTCGAAGTATTGACCAAAATGCCCTCGGGCTTACGTGCTCGGATTCCGAAATTTCTCGAAGATAAACTCTATCCATAGACTTACTAGCTCAAATATACAATTTACTCCAATTTTCCTCAAATTCGTGGCTAGAATCAAAATTACCAAATTTCTAGGTTTTTCTCAAAATCCCAAATTTATACTAATTTTCCATGTCTAAATCCATGTACAATCATATATTTAACTCATAATAGATGGGGATAGCTTACCTTGCCATTGATGATGAAGCTCTCCCTTGAAACCTTCCAAAAATTGCCCAAGCCATGAGAAAAATGAAAAGAAATGACCAATTCCCGTCTTAAAATACTTCACTGCCCAGAACGGCCTTCATCGCGAATGCATCGGTGCCCTCGCGTTTGCGAAGCCCAGAAACTCAGGCCCATAAATTTTTACTCTTCGCGTTCGCTTACCTCGGAACGCATTTGCATAGCTTCCTCAAGTCAACACTCCGCGTTCGCGGTCCCCTCCCCGCGTTCGCATAGGCCAATCGACCCTTGGCCCAGATCTCAGGTCCCTTCTATGCGTTCGCATACCAAGCCCCGCGTTCGCGTAGAAGTCTCAGCCCATGCCTCCACTTTCGCACTCCCTTTACCGAGTTCGCATAAGCCAACCCAACAGCTCTCCAAATTTCCTTCTTTGCGAATGCATGAGGCCCTCCGCAAACCAGTAACAGCAAATCACCCAAAATTGACTCGAAACCACCCCAGAACACACCCGAGGCCCCCAGGCCCCCGTCCAATCACATGACTCAGTCCCATAACATCCCAAAGACCTGCTCGAGGCCTCAAATCATATCAAACAATGCGGAAACCATGAATCACTCTTCAATTTTTGGAAATTGTAGTTTCAGAATAGAGACTGTATTTTTATAATCTCATATTTGTAAAAGGACTGGACTCTATGTGATTTTATTCAGTAGTTTTCTCCTCTTGCTAAAATATGAGCTCCCTTGATACGAAATGGGCCCCAATGGTTCAGGCCAGACCGTTAAAGGTCACTAAAGCTGCGCTAAGTCTCGATGAAATGGGCCTCTTTAAAAGCTCAAACCAGCTTCAGCCCACTGTATTAGGCCTGTAAGGCATGAAAGGCTCAAAGTTTTGGGGACTGTATATCGTTACACAACATTAGGAATATGACTCACGTGAGACTTAGAAAATGCCATTCAAACCTTGTATGATTTTGGTATCTAAGTAAAATTTCCTAAAACTTCAATTTTCATTACTAATACTTGTGTCTCTCAAAGTCCAGCAATTTGTCTCAAAATACTTATTTTTGATTTAACGACTTTTGGACAGTGTCGTTTCTGATAATAACTGGAAATAACTCGTTATTAAACTTGTTTCTGCCGTTAGTAGTGTCTAAATGATACATATTTGTGTTCACATTCTCTGATCTAAAGGTGTTTAAAATTGTGTGAATCCCTCTTTCAAAAATAGCTATAATTAGGATGGCCTAAAGTGATACAATTCGGGCTAAATTAGGCCATAGCCCAAATCCTCATATATTGGATTAATGAATTTAGTATGAGAATAATCCATATCATACATAGAAATACCTTTCTATTAGTCTCATGACTTGATTTAGGAATTTACTTTGGATATAGTGAACATCAAACACCATCCATAATTAGATAGTGACTACCTTACACTTAGAAAAAATAAAACAATCATCAAAGTATACGTTTTACGTAACTTTGGATGAAAACACTAAAATATACCTTTTTCTCAAATTGTGTATACGTTTACGTAACACAAATAAAAAATAAAAGGAACACTCGTAGAGACACTTTAGGAATGGATTTCCAAAAAATTATCGGAATTACGTACACGCCCGCGTGACGTGATTTCGTTTTCTTTTGACAACAAAACAAGAAAATGCACTTGCACAACTTTATTTATCTCCTTGAATGAGTTCAGTGTCAAGAATTATGTACACGTCCGCGTGACATGATTTTAGACACATTTTTAAACTCTATGGGTTTTACGCATACGTGACTCGTCTCAAATAACTCTTTAAATACAAAAAAATAATAAAAGCGGTAAAGATGTAAAAATGCACATAGGTACAAATATAGTAATTAAATTATGCCAAGTTTAATCATTAAGAGACCGTTCTAGAACCACGAAACTCGGGAGCGCCTAATACCTTCTCCCGAGTTAACAGAATTCCTTACTCGGATTTCTAGCTTTATGAATTTTGAAGTTTCAAACTTCTACATTCGATGTCGGAACCCATCAAATCGCGTCCCATTGACCCCAAATTTTGCACACACGTCACATTCAACATTACGGACCTGCTCCATCTTCCGGAATCGCATTCCGACCCCGATATCAAAATTTCCACTTCCGGTCAGATTTCTCAAAAATCTTCAAATTTCTATCTTTAGCCAAATGACTTCAAAATAACCTGCGAACCTCCGCATTCACTTCCGATCGCGCTCCCAACTCCATAATCACCATACGGAGTTGTTCCCATACTCAGAATTCCAAACGGACATCAATATCACTGAAATGCACTTCAACCCAGACTTATGAAATTTTTTCTAAAACACTAACTTCCACAATATACGCTGAAACGCTTCCGAGTTAGCCAAAGCCCAATCCGGACATACGCCCAAGTCCGAAATCATCATACGAACATGCTGAAACCTTCAACTCCTGATTCCGAGGTTGTTTACTCAGAATCCCAATCTTAGTCAATTTCTCCAACTTAAGGCTTCCGAAATGAGAATTTCTTTCCAAATTAACTCTAAACTTACCGAAATTCAATTACGACCACACCTACAAGTCATAATACCGGAAACGGAGCTGCTCGTGACCTCAAACTGCTGAACGACGTGCTAGAGCTCAAAACGACCGGTCGGGTCGTTACAATATGCATGCTAATATATCCAATGCACTGTTTTAGGCAGTAGGAGATGCCGCAGGTTTTGTGAGAGGGGGATTTCCTTTTACCTATCTAGGATGACCTATATTTTACACTGGAAGAAGGAAATATTACTATAATTTTCTCATAAAGAAGGTGAAAGGTAAACTACATTCTTGGAAAGGGAAGTTGTTATCATTTGGTGGGAAAGCAACACTCATTACTAGTGTATTGCAAAGCATGCCAGTACCTATGATATCAGTGCTTGATCCTCCAAATAATGTTATTGAAAACTTGTATAATATGTTTGCAAGGTTCTTTTGGAGAACAAAGGAGGAAGGGAGAAGTAATATTGGGCATGCCAAAATTATGTTTGCCTAAGGAAGAGGGTGGATTGGGGTTAAGATCACTACATGATGTTTCTAGAGCTTTGTTTGCTGAGATTTGGTGGAGATTTAGAATAACCAAATCACTATGATCTAACTTCATGTGGAACAAATATTACAAGAAAGAGATCCCTACAGTAGTGCAATTTAGGGCATGCTCTCATGTATGGAGGCCGATGCTGAATGCAAGGGAAAATGTGGTGCATGAAATACCGTGGGACATGAAAAGTGGATCAACAAATTTATGACATGAAAACTGGATAGGTTTAGGAGCACTATACCACTTGATGCCACCTAATTTTCATATCAATAAAGAACTGGAAGAAGTTGCAGAATTGAGGCAAGAAGAAAGCTAGAATGAGGAGCTGATTAACAGACCTTCCCTGAAGATATAGTTGAGTATTTTGTGTAGAATGTGCGGTTTTATGGCACCTATGGTTATTGGGATAAACCTATATGGAAACCTACTACATCAGGTAAATTTTAGTGAGTAGTGCTTGGCACTTAGTGAGACATAGGGCACATCCCAATCGAGAATACAAGCAGATGTAGATCAAAGGATTGCCATTCAAGATTTTATTCTTCCTGTAGAGACTATGAGGAGGCAAAAACTAATGACCTATGGAGAAGGCAAGGATACATATGTGTCTCTAGGTGTTGGTGTTGTCAACATAAACAGGAGGAAACCTTTGAACATACATTTTTGACAGGTACAACTACTACTAGAGTGTGGAAGACATTTATGAATGCTGCAGGGATCAATGTGCCCATTAATACAGTTACACCAAGTTATTAGGGCATGGTAGAATGATTCATGTTGTCTAAAATTAAAGCTATTATTCCAGGAATTCCATCTGTCACACCTCTTTTTTTTTCCACGCAACACTTTTAAGAGGTTGAGTTAGAAGAGTTTTTTTAATTAAGTGACGTTTTGAAAATGGATTATTTATTATTTAGAGTCGCCACTTGGAATTGAGCTTTGGTGTTTCAAGTCACCTTTTATTGAATCCCTTATCAAAAGGAACATTTGACTCCTAATTCATGGTCTACGAAAACAGAAGACGGAGTAAGGAGTTCTGTTGACCGAGGGGGAGGTGTAAGGCACCCCTCGAGTCCCGTGGTTCTAGCACGTATGCTTTATTGACTAATGTAATTCTTAAATCAATTTTTAACTATTCTTGTATTTTATTGATTATGACTTATTTATTACCGATTAATTAATTATTATATTTTTATTAATTATGTTTACCAAGATGCAGAACGCACACAAGGTACTTATTTGAAATTAAATGTTAAACCAAGATACATAATGTACACATGGTTATAACATAATTATTTTAAATCTAAAGGCATCGAGACGCAAAATGCACAAATGATCCTTTTATTATTTAATCATGTCAATCCAAGGTTCGGATATGAACACATGGACCAATATTTAAAGTACATCTAAAGTTTTTCTAGTGTTTTAGAGTATTTTATTTGTTTTGTCTCTTTCAGATTCGAGACATTTATTTGTATAATTTTATTGTTATTACTTATTGCAACAAGTCTTAAATTAGTTCATGATTCATCTCGCTACCTTGTAAATATTTTTACCCCTCCAATTATTTATTCCTTAAAATAGCTAATTCGTAACCCCTATATGTACTTCATAAAAAAACTATTCTTGTAAATTGGCAAACTTAATCTTCTATCTAAGCCATTATTAAATTATTCCTGAACCTGTTTTGCGCGACACAAATTACACAACATAACAAAAGAACTATTAAATTCTAGTGATAGACGAATGAATGGATAAATACATTTAAAGAAGAACCTTTTAGAAACTCCATTTGTCCTAATTATATAGAAATGAAATTCGAGAGTCTAAGTAATTGACTATTTCATCCATGAACTTAAACATAATTAATGTAATGAACTTTTATACGTATAAAAAATAAAATGCATGCATAAAGTTAAACTAAACAGTATTCACAACATATTCTTTATATACAAACCAAGTTATAAACTATCAACATGGAAATTTTTTTTACCGTTCACCACCCTATTTTCTCTATACACCTATAAACACACTTAATTGAAAAAAATTTAAATAATTTTGTAGTGTCATCATAAGAGTTAAATAAGATCAGCAGGAATGATATTAAAAGAAAACTTTGCAAGATGATTATTAATTAATAACATGATTCCTGAAATATCTAAACTTAACTGTAATGGAAATATTATTTTAAGCCATGAGTAAAAGTTTGGTCATCAAATTTAGCTTGAACCGACACTCAAACAAATATTCAGTTTACTCTAATTCGGAAAAACAATACTCAAAAAAACTCAAAGATACAGAAATGAAAATAAAAAGATGAAGCCAAAATTAATCAGAACCAACAAAACTATCTTTCATGTTGATGATGAAAATTCGAATATTACCTTTTTTGTGAAGCTTTTTATAATAAAATCACAGCTACAATCTACTAATTTCCAAAGCTAGCAATGCTAACTTTTCTAGAACCTCGAACTCAGAACCACGAACAAAATCTCGAACGAAATCTCGTACTCCGTCTCCAAACTCTTATTCTTTCTTACTTGCACAATTCTTTCTATTTTTCTTTTTTTTTCGTTCTTTTCCATCATTTGTTTCTTTTTTGTTGTTACTTCCTCCTTTCTTCTTTTTTTTCTTTCTCTTTCTTTGTTTTTTTCTCTGCCTCCGTCTATTCCTCTCCTTTTTCTTCTATATGTGATATTATTTTTTTATATGTATTGTGTGTGTAAGATGGGATTAGATTGAGGGTATAGCTGGTATATGGGGAGTTGGGATGTGAGGGGTGAACGTGTGAGTATGTGTGCAATGTGAGGGAAATGTGTGAAAGGTGGGAGAGTGGGAATTGGGCTAGAGTGAAAATCTTCACACAAGTAATAAACATCCGAAAATAAGATGACGTGTATGTGCTTGTTGAATCACTTTTGAAAGTTAAATTGTTATCAAACTTTTAATAGTCACGTGAATGCTTGTTGCTTCTTTATTTATTTATTTTTGTTTATTTTCTTTTATAAGTAGAATTTAATTAAACTATTAAGACAACAAAATATTAACTAACTAACTCTAAGTCTAACAATATATATACACACACATATGATTTAAGTAATACTAAGAATGATTCTATAGCTTACTTATTACAATTTTAATTAAAAGAAATCATATTTTTTTAATAAATTTTCATTCTCTTTACAAATAGAAATAAAATATGTTCTATAAGTATATATATATATGATTCTATAGCTTACTTATAAAAATTTTAATTAAAAGAAATCATATTTTTTTATAAATTTTCATTCTCTTTACAAATAGAAATAAAATATGTTCTATATATATATATATATATATATATATATTAAAATTAGACCTAAAGAAAATATTTACACTAAAATAGTATATAATTTGGGTGTGGTAAAAAATTAGTTGTTCACAGCATGTCCCTCTTTGCTTGGAAACATGAAGAGTTTTCATGCAAAGAAAATGAACAAGGTGACTGTTTTTTGACCTCACTATTATTTAAAAAGGAAAAAGAAGTGAAAAGAAGGCATTGCGACCGAGCCTTGGTTTTGGGCAGCCTACATATCCCGGGTTATAAGGGAATCAGGTCACGTGCAGTTCAAGTGAAAAATGACTGATAGAGTATTCTTAGATGGAGAGTCAAGTGAAGTTCCATTGAGGTTCTGGTCCAATGTTCCTACTATTACATCAAAATGAAAAGAAAATTACATATCTTGAAATCTAAGAGTTACAAAATTCCTATCTAAATGTCATCTGGAGTCTTGTCTTGATTCTTGAGCTGCTTCTCCCAATGACTTTTGACTGAAACTTGATGCTCTCAATGCAACAAACTATGAAATATTCTCAAAAGCTTGTTTCTTGATCAGATATTGAGAACCCTATGTCTTCGCATGCATTATGTCGAAGTTGGTTGCGGCTGGTATTGAGATAAAATGTTTCACTTTCTTTGGCAAGAGATGGAATCTTATTTTTGCACATCCAATCCGTGCTTTGCAGAAAAAACCTACAAGCCATCACAAACAAACAAAACGAATAAAAATTTTCTGCCCCAGCTTGCACTAGAAAATTTCTGTGAGTTATTGAAAACACATTAAACTATCTTTGCTATTGCAGAATAAAGAATTGAAAAAGACATTTTTTTATAATAGGGGATGTCGTACCCTATGTTAACAAGATGGAAGGAAACCAGGGGATGTAGTATGTTGGCAATAAGATGAGGCTCGTGGCACTCTGAGATGCTATTAGGGAATGTCGTACCCAATGTTGGCAAAAAGTAATGTAGTCAGGGGATGTAGTAACCTGTGTTAGGAATAAAATGAGGCTCGTGGCACCTTGAGATGCTACTAGGGAATGTCGTACCATATGTTGACAATAAGAAATGCAACCAGGGGCTGTAGTACCATATGTTAGCAATAAGATGAGGCTCGTGGCACCCTGGGATGCTACTAGGGAATGTTGTACCCTATGTTGGCAATAGGAAATGCAACCAGGGGATGTAGTACCATGCATTGGCAATAAGATGAGGCTCGTGGCACTCTGGTATGCTACTAGAGAATGTCGTACCCTATGTTGACAATAAGAAATGCAACCAGGGGATGTAGTACCATGCGTTAGCAATAAGATGAGGCTCGTGTCACTCTGGGATGCTACTAGGGAATGTCGTACCCTCTATTGGAAATAAGTAATGCAGCCAGGGGATGTAGTATCATGTGTTGGAAATAATATGAGGCTCGTGGCACTCTAAGATGCTACTAGGGAATGTCATACCCTATGTTAGCAATGAGAAATGTAACTAGGGGATGTAGTACCCTGAATTGAAGATTGGGTATTGGTTCAATATAATGGAACTAAAATTAACATGATTACATGTATATTGGAAGAAAATGAAGGTTTTGGGAGCTTCACTTGATGATGTTCGTCTTTTCACAAACTGTTTCCTAAGATTGTCTTTTTCCTGTTTTGAACAAAGAAAAATTCGTTAGTTTTAAATGGTGGTCGGTTTGTGGCCTTGAATTCTTGCGCGACTTGAATTGACCTTGTGTCTATTCACTTGTTAGGAAAATTGACAATGTTAGTAATAGCACCAGTTGCCGGGAGATTCTGTCTTTACTTTCGGAAAACTTTCTTTCTCAACGTCAAGACCTGACCATTTTGCGCCCATCCCCTTTTGTTTTTATGGTGCAGACAAACCTGCTCCCAAAAAAACTTTTAACTGAGTAACTTTTGTTGATCCTTGAGACATTGTTCAATCCTTCAAGTCTTTTGCTCTTCAGCGAAAATCAATGATGGCTTTATGCCTTTGCCCATACTGTTTATGCCCATAAATGTTTCTTCATATACCAGGGAAACTGTAACCAATTTTGCGACCTTTTGTTTTCTTTGGTTTGACAAAATTAGACTGAAAGGGACTCAAAAAAGTAATGCGAAAGAAAACAAGAAGGTTGAATAATAGGTATTACAACTTAATAAAAAAGTGTCCCTTTCAGGGGGAAAAATAAGAAAGGACTTATCTGGACGAATATGCTGACTTCAATGAACATGACATGCACTTTCGACTAGATGCCCAATCCATCTAAACAGTCTAATTCTCAAAATCCGTTGTAAAATTCACTTTGAAAATGAGTTCTTTGTCTTAACCATGCTTGTGCCGGGATATATGAAGGCCTAAAGCGATCAACGATGACCTTTGTGGGTTTTCACCAATTGACCTCTCTCATTTTCCTTTCTCTCAACTCAATATTGCCTTATAGTGCTCGTGAGGGTTTTCACCAATAAGACTCTCATTTTAGTTTTCTCTCTTTACAATGGCTGAGGCATCACCGTAATATACCAACTTAGTATCCTTGAAAGCTGATCGGAAGGTCTTAAAGGGGAAAGGTCAAAAGAACTATTCAACTGAATTACAACTTTTGGAACTATTTTGATGAAAAAACCGTCAAAAAATAAAATAAAATCATGCCATAGTTTCTTTGAATACTAGGAAATGTAGATTTTTGTTTTATTGTGACCGAACCCCAGAATGAGGCTGCTTACATATCCTTTTGGAATCAGGTTTGACGTAGTTCAATTAACATGAACTTGTTTTGATGATGTTTTTTTTTTATTTTTTTGATTAACTACATTGGTTCCAAAAGAGGGGAAAACAAAGAAATATAAACCAGTCTTCAAAGGGCTAGCTAGGGTTGACCAGGGTTTGGGTAGCAAGAATGATAGCCTTTCGTCATCCCAATCTGAGAATGCTAAGTATAAAAATGCCCCCACAGAGGCATGTCAAACATAGTATCTCTTGACCGCATCTCCGTTGACGGATATATCTGTCACCTTTCCTTCTATATCAGCCAAGTGTAGAGCTCTTTTTGACAACACTTTCTTGACGAGGTAAGGACCTTGCCAATTCAGGGCGAAATTTCTTTTTGCTTGTTCCTGGTGTGGAAAGATACGTTTCAAAGCAAGTTGTCCTACCTCAAATTGTCTTGGCCGCACAATCTTGTTGTAAGAGCCTGCCATTCTTTGATGGTATAATTGACCAAAACAAATTGCCTCCAAGCGCTTTTCATCAATTAAACTCAACTGTTCCAATCGGGACTTGACCCAGTCAGTGTCTTTGATCCCTGGTTCCACAATGATTTAGAGATAGGGAATCGCAACTTCAGCAGGTATGACCGCTTCAGTGCCATAAACCACCAAGTAGGGCGTTGTGCCAAATGATGTACAGATAGTTTTCTGGTATCCCAAAAGAGCAAAAGGCAGTTTCTCGTGCCATTGTCTAGACCCTTGGGCCATCTTCCTAAGAATCTTCTTGATGTTCTTATTCGCAGCTTCAACAACTCCATTAGCTTTGGGCCAGTAACGAGTAGAATTGTGATGCTCAATTTTAAATTGTTCACTTACCTCCTTCATCCGATGACTAGTCAAATTAGTAGCATTATATGTGATAATGGTTTTTGGAATACCGAAACGATAGATGGTGTTGGAGTGAACAAAGTCTACTACTGATTTCTTGGTGACTGCTTTCAATGTAATAGCTTCCACCCATTTGGTGAAGTAATCAATTGCAACCAAGATGAATCTGTGCCCAATTTGAAGCTTTTGGCTCGATTGGGCCGATGATGTCCATTCCCCAGAAACAAAACGCCAAGGAGTCGACATAGTATACAATTCTGAAGGAGGTGAGTGAATCAAGTCACTGTGAATCTGACACTGGTGGCACGTGCGAACAAAACGAAAGCAATCTCACTCCATAGTAAGCCATACTCGAAGGATTTTCTTTACTATAACATATCCATTCATGTGCGGACCACATACTCCCGAATGCACTTCATTCATGATCATTTCAGCTTCTTTGGCATCCATACATCTCAACAAATTCAAATCCGGAGTCCTTTTGTATAGGATTTCCCCACTCAAAAAGAAACCATTAAAGAGTCTCCTAATAGTTCTCTTTTGATATCTATTAGCATGTTTCGGATATTCTATTGTTTTGAGAAACTGTTTAATATCACGGTACCATGGTTCACCATCTGATTCTGCTTCAATTGTATTTCAATAACCATGTTGATCCCGAATTTGAATTTCTAATGGGTCAATGTGACTATTACCCGGATATGGAAGCATTGAGCCAGGGTGGCCAAGGCATCAACGAATTCATTGTGAAACCTGGGAATGTACTTGAACTCGATGGACTTGAACCTTTTGCTACGATCTTCCACACATTGTCTATATGGAATAAGCTTGATGTCTCGAGTCTCTCAATCACCTTGAGCCTACCGAATAAGCAAATCTCCCATCACCAATAGTTCATGCCCATTTAGGTTTATTGCCATGTTTAGACCCATGATGCAAGCTTCATATTTTTTCGTGTTGTTTGTGCAGAAGAAATGAAATTGCACCGTGGTAGGGTAATGTTGCCCAGTAGGTGATACTAGAATTGCCCCAATCCCTATGCAGTTGATGTTGACAGCCCCATCAAAGTATAGTTTCCAAATTTGACTGTCATCTTGAACTAATTCTTCAACTAAATTAACCTCTTCATCTGGAAATATGTGTTCAAAGATTCATACTCATCATCAACCGGGTTTTCTGCCAGATGATCAGCCAAAGCTTGTGCCTTCATGGCAGTACAAGTGACATAAACAATATCAAACTCTGTGATCAGGATTTGCCACTTTGCCAATCTACCAGTTGGCATCGACTTCTGAAAGATATACTTTAGGGGATCCATCCGGGATGTGAGGTAAGTTGTATAGGCCAAAAGATAATGCCTAAGCTTTAGGGCGACCCAGGTTAAGGCACAACATGTCCTTTCCGAAAGAGTGTATTTGGCCTCATAAGTAGTGGACTTTTTTCTCAAATAATAGATTGCTTGTTCCTTTTTGCATGTGGCATCATGTTGACCCAAAACACAACTAAAGGAACTATCCATTACTAAAAGATATAAAAACAAAGGCCTACCAGGTTCTGGCGGGACCAAAACAGGGGGATTTGACAAATATTCTTTGATCTTATCAAAAGCTTCTTGGTACTCTTATGTCCACTTGATATTGGCGTTCTTTTCAACAACTTAAAAATGGGCTCATATGTGGTTGTAAGTTGTGCAATGAACTTGCTGATGTAATTCAACCTCTCGAGTAAACTCATGACTTCTGTTTTGTTCTTCGAGGGAGGCAACTCTCAAATGGTCTTTATCTTGGAGGGATTTAACTCAATGCCTCTTCGACTAACTATAAAACCCAAAAGCTTCCCAGAAGGAAATCCAAATGCACATTTGGCTGGATTGAGTTTGAGATTCTACCTTCGTAGCCTTTCAAAGAACTTTTTCAAGTCTTGCACATGGTCAACTTGTGTTCTANTTCCCCATGGAGTTGTGAAGGCGGCCTTTTCTGCATCTTCTTCATCCATCAGAATTTGGTGATATCCGGCATAACAATCCACAAAAGATTGGATCTCATGTTTAGCATAATCGTCAACAAAGATATGAATGTTGGGTAAGCGAAAGTTGTCCTTTGGACTTGCTTTGTTTAAATCCCTATAGTTAACATAGATTCTGATTTTCCCATCCTTCTTTGGCACTGACACAATATTTTCTAACGATGTGGTATATCGGACGACCCCGGGAGAATTTGCACTTAGTTGCTTCGTGATTTCTTCTTTAATCTTGTCACTCATGTCTGTCTTAAAATTCCTTTGTTTTTGCTGGATTGGTGGAAAATTAGAATATGTGGGAAGCTTATGAATCACCAAATCGGCACTCAAACCCGGTAAGTCATCATACGACCAAGCAAATACATCTCTGTACTCGAACAAAACTTGAATTATGGCATCTCTAGTCTTTTGTTCAGTATGAATGCTTAGTTTTGTTTCTCTAGTTTCCTTAGGACTTCCCAGGTTAATTGCCTCAGTTTAATTTAAATTAGGCTTAGGCTTATTCTCAAATTGATCCAATTCCCTTTTTATTTCCTTAAGAGCCTCATCTTCATCATAGTCAACTTCTTGATTCATTATTTCAAGATTAGACAACTTTTTAAGATCTAGGCATGAATTCCGTGTGCATGTCATGTTTTTAAATCCAACATTAATGAAACTGAAAATGATAAGAAATTAACAAAAATTAGGAAAATGAAAAGACATAATTTTACTATGAAACTGGAACTTCATTTCATTGAATTTGAAAGGATAGAAGGGTTAACATCAAAGAAAAGAAATTAAACTAAAATATCTGGATTACAACCCTTAAAATAATCCAAATATAGAAAAAGCAATAAAACAGACTACCAAGACTCCATGCCGTTCTCAACTATTTCACCAATCTTAATCTCCTCAGCGAGGAGTTTACCAATGGCGGTTAACATGTGATGGAGGTAATCAGGATCCTGAGCTTGGAGAAAATAGTCAATCATTTCTGCCTCTTTCATTGGTGGTTTGACCCTAGCAGTCTGCTCTCTCCACTCTATTGCATATTCTTTGAAGCTTTCTGTTGGTTTCTTCATTCTGTTGACGAGAGAAGAGCGGTCTGGCACTATATCAGTATTGTACTGAAATTGTTGGACAAAATCTTAAGCCATGTCGTTCCAAACGTGCCAGTGAAAGATGTCTTGATATATGAACCACTGTGATGCAATTCCTGTCAAACATTCCCCAAAATAAGGCATGAGTAATGTAACGACCCGAACGGTCATTTTGAGCTCTAGCGCGTTGTTCAGCAGTTTGGGGTCATGAGCAACTCTGTTTCAGGTATTATGACTCGTGAGCATGGTTGGAGATAAATTTCGGGAAGCTTAGAAACTTCTCATTTCAGAAGCCTTAAGTTGGAGAAATGGACTAAGATTGGAATTTTAAGTAAAGACCTCAGAATCAGGATTTGAAAGTTCCTGCAGGTTCGTATGATGAATTTGGACTAGGGCGTATGTCCGGATTGGGTTTTGGATAACCCGGGAGCATTTCAGCGTATATTGCGAAAGTTAGCATTTTGAAGGAATTTCCTAAGTTTGGCTTGAAGCACATTTTGGTGTTATTAATGTCCGTTTGGGTTTCAGAGTCTGGGAATAGCTTCATATGGTGATTCTAGAGTTGGGAGCGCGATCGGAAGTGAATTCGGATGTCCGTAGGTCATTTTGAAGTCATTTGGCTAAAGATAGAAATTTGAAGGTTTTTCAGAAATGCGACCGGAAGTGGAAATTTTGATATCAGGGTCGGAATGCGATTCCAGAAGTTGGAGAAGGTCCATAATGTCGAATATGACTTGGGTGCAAAATTTGGGGTCAATCAGACGAGATTTGATAGGTTTCGGCATCAGATGTAGAAGTTGGAAATTTCTAAGTTCATAAAGTTGGGATTTAGGTGCGATTCATGGTTTCGACGTTGTTTGATGTGATTTGAGGCCTCGAGCAAGTCTGCATTATATTTTGGAATATGTTGGTATATTTGGACGGGGTCACGGGGGCCTCGGGTAGATTCCGGGTGGTTAACAGATCAATATTTGAGGTTAGAAGAGGAGCTGGAATTGCTGTCATCTGGTGTGACCGCGCTTGCGAGGCTTTGTCCGCAGGTGCAGCTATGGCGCCGCAGTTGCGAAGAAGTGGTGGTCTGGCTGGGAGCGCAGGTGCGATGATATTTCCGCACCTGCGAAGTCGCAGATGCAGGCTATGGGGCGCATGTGCGAATTTGGCTTGAGCTGAGGAAGGCCGCAGATGCGGGTGTTGGATCGTAGGTGCGATAAATGGCCTGGGCAGAATGTTTTAAAACCGAGATTTGTTATTCATTTCCTTCCATTTTCTTTTGGTTTGGACGATTTTGAGGAGCTTCAGGAGTGGGTTTTCGTCAAGGATCGCAAGGTAAGTAATTCCTTTATGTTTCTAAGTTAAATACAAGGTTATTGCATGGAATTATACATGAAAATTGTGGAAAATATTGAAGAAAACCTAGAAATTTGTAATTGGATTTTTAACAACAAATTTGAGCATGGAATTTAGAGTAAATTGTATATTTGAGTTAATAAGGCTATGGGTAGAATATGTCTTCGAGAAATTTTGGATTCTGGGCACGTGGGCCCGAGGGAATTTTTGTCGATTCATCGAGCAGAGTTGGGAAAGTG
The DNA here is from genome assembly GCA_005239525.1 of Nicotiana knightiana. NCBI lineage: Eukaryota > Viridiplantae > Streptophyta > Magnoliopsida > Solanales > Solanaceae > Nicotiana > Nicotiana knightiana. Next base: position 16,217 of record ML422912.1, on the reverse strand, counting down.
TATAATTTGAATTTGTTGCAAGTATTAGGATGAATTTTCATTACTTTGCCCGTTATTTGGTAGTTTTGGGACGTTGTGCATCCATTGGAGTCGTCTGAAGGGCTTGGAAGCCGGTTATGGGACTTCGGAGCGAGGTAAGTCTCCTTTCTATCTTTGTGAGGGGGAATTGTCCCCCTAGGTGAACTAATTTAGTATGTGCTACTATCTGCGGGGGCTACGTACGCACGAGGTGACGAGAGTCCGTGCGTAGCTACTATTATGCCATGTCCGAGTAGTCTAGGACCCAGTAGCATGCCTTATGTGTTGTACCTGTGATCCTGCCTGTAACATCAAACTGCTAATATAATCGAAATTGTAATGGAATGTCTAAATAATACTAGAGTTCATTTTCTTAATCAACTAGAAAGAGAATTGATTTCCTCCATGGGTAATTGTATTTCGGATATAGGTTATATTATTGAATGTTATTAGACTTGGCAAATAAATTTGGATAAAAGAGTTAAGTACTAAGTTTTGTGATTTTTAAAAGAGAAATTTGTCATTTACTTGAGTAATTGTTTTCTCGATATAGTCGGGGTGGACTGTTGATTGTGCATGACTGCATGTGACCGCTTCACAATTTTACATTCCGCGAGCGAAGTGTTATTTCCCCCACTCTCATGGGAGCGGGCCGTACGCCACGACGAGATTGAAAGCAATTTTATGGTTCGGGCTGTTCGATGCTCGACAATGCATAGAGATGATTATTTTGATGGCTCAGGCCGGTTGTCCTTATCCCGTATGTGCATGCTAAGTTGTTAAATGTTTTTCATAGATTTTGAGGTGATAAGATTTCGGGGAAAAATAAAGAAGAAATTGTTTATTTAAGATATTTGGGGGAAAATGAGAAAGTGGTAACTGTTTGTTTACTTCCAGTATTTACTTGGATTTCAGTGCCTTATATATTTGCTGCTTTACTACCTTTACATGCCTATCGTGTTCATCATATGCTGTTAAATTAATTTGTTGGACCCTAGTGAGTGTCTAATTCGACCTCTTGTCACTACCTCTCTGAGGTTAGGCGGGCAACTTACTGAGTACACTTTGTTTTTGTACTCATGCTATACTTGCTGTGCATTTTTATTGCACAGGTACTTTCATAGCAATGTGGCGGATTTGGAGACTTAGGCGAGCTGCATCATCCGGAGGCGATCCGCAGCTGACAGAGTCTCCCTCATACTGTATTTATTTTCATTTTAAATTCCTTGTCCAATCTGTATTTCGGACAAGCTTTGTGATTATTGAATAAATTCTTAGAAATTGGTCATATACTTGTGACACCGGGTTCTGGGATGTGTTTGGGATATATTTGCTAAAATAGAACATTTAAACCATCATATTTTCTTAATGGATTTTGTTTAGATATTTCGTAATAAGTCAAAGGTAAATGATTTCAAAAATGTTAAAAGAAGAATTTATTTCAACTAATTAATGATTGGCTTGCCTGACAGTGGTGTCTGGCACCATCACGACCTTAGTAGATTTTGGGTCGTGATAACATGGTATCAGAGCGCTAGGTTCTTGTAGGTCTCACGAGTCATGAGCAAGTCTAGTAGAGTCTTGCGGATCGGTACAGAGACGTCTGTACTTATCTTCGAGAGGCTACAAGGTTGTTAGGAGTACTTCCCTTCTTGATTCCTCATCGTCCAATTTGATTCCTTTAAGGCTTATGCCTAAGTTTATTCCTACTCAATCTTACGCGTCGCGAAGCGCTTTCCATGAATCGGGAATTTGAGGAATTGATATAGTGCGAGATGTTTTCCATGTGTAGTTGGTTGGGGCTGTTGTTGTTGCCCTGCAGAAGAATATTATGTTGTTTCATTTCGGTTGCTGTGTTTCTGAGAACTTTGAGGCATTTGGATTATGAATGGCCAGGTTTTGGATTGATAAAGTAGTAAGACTTGGTGTTTCAACTAAGGTGGAGTATTCACCTGTGACGTGTTATCGTCTTCCTTGATCGAATGAAATGTGTTAAGTTCGTCAGTGCCATGGTTTCTTCGGGTGCATGGGGCAAGAGTATGGTGAAGGAGTATTGAAGTATACGGTTGGAAGAGAACGATATTAAATTGAGGCTAGGCGGCGGTTCCATTTCTAGGAGGCCAGGTGTAGGAAGAGGAAGTCAAGCAGTCACAAAGTGGGGGAACGACAGCATAGTGATGAATTAGAAGGTATTGTAGCACAGTTAGTAGATGTACATGGGGAGTGGACAAACTGGTAAGGTTGGTGAATGAGAACAGGCTTAGGATAGAGTATTGATGTCATAGAGATAGTGCAGTACGGCGTCGTTGGAAGGTCTCAGTTGGTGAATTGCATAGATGGGTTATCTCCGGTGCGGTTGCATGGTTGGCAAGTTTCCGAGAGGGATTCTAGTGGCTATTCAGTAGGAGGCGGAATGTGTGAATGATGCTAGAGAATTTCAGTATTTAGGGAGTGTTAGCAAGAGAATTTGGAAGGATTGGACGGATTGGTTGAGCAAGATCATGTTAACAAAGGAGAAAGGATGTCGGCAGGGTCTAATGTGGTGCAAAGAGTAGCTTGGGGCTAAGTGAGGGAGTCCCACCATCTGCAGTTTGGGTTGTAGGATTGTCTTCTCATGGGGTTGCGGATTGTCAGCGTGTCAGCAAGTTATCACAACTGAGGGAAAGGAGTAAAATGGTGATTTTGCGTGGAATTTGATGAATGTGTGCAAAAGTTATCCCTTTAAGACCGGGGTTAGGCTTTGGAAGATTCAGAATTTATGCTTAAGGCATAGGCGAATTGTAAGGATAGTGACTCGGTCACGTGCTTCACTGAAAGGGGTGTTCATGTTCTAGGAGAGCCTTGGAGTTGATTGTATTCAGGACCAGTCAGAGTGAGTGACTCTCAATAGCGGTCCTAATGAATTCAAAGTTAAGAATGCGACATTTAAGGGTTTCAGGCAGCAGTATGATCAAGGATTGAGCTTATGTAGCGTAATTCATGAGAAAAGGAAAATGGTTGGGGTTCTTGATATGTTTTAGCGTGCAAGATAGTATTGGAGGAGTGAGAGAAATATACTCCGTATTGTAGAAAGACTATCAGGAGGGTACGATAGCGTACGGGTTGCGAGATATAGGCAGCATAGTCTCGTGAATCAAGGTCACTCGAGATGAGTGAGGGTTTAGTTTGCTATGAGTTGAAGGAAGTTGCTATTATTCCCAAGGCAATTGAAGATGATTAAAAGAAGATAGATTGATTAGCCATGGTGTAAATGGCACATTTACGGTAGTGATTAGTTCCTTCGATGTGATTAAGTTATGCATATGGTTTGTGCCGGTGTATGTGAGGCATGTCAGTCGTCGAAATAGATTTTTATTTGGAAGCATTCAAGTATTATGGCATGTCAGGTGTAGTCGGATCCCGGAAGGGTTATGGTGGTATAGACCGCTACTTAAGGATTTGCATGTTAGGTGATTGTGAGAATTCACTCGAGTGTGTTGATGGTTCTCTCGAATTGAGGTAAGTAAAAGGTTTCTATATGATGAAGTGTTCACCCTATTAGTGGTTCAGAAGTTATGATGGAATTCTTGCGCTAACTCATATTGGCAGGTTAGGTGCAGTAAGTAGTATATAAATGGAAGTAAGGAATCGAGGTTGCGGTTCGGTCTTAAAAAGGATGTCATGAGCTCGGATGAGCAAGAAAAAAAAAGTGATTTGAAAGTTCAAAGTAAGCTGGTGTTATCTTCAGTGTCACCTGAGATCGATATTCAGTGAAAGAGGCTTTGTACCCTGGTCATGGGTTCTTGATGTGTTGTGCAGTATTAGTGTGGTTGGTGATGCAGATGTGCATACTTGTTACCTAGTGTGGAAGGTCGTGGCAGCGTAACCACGAGAAGATTGTATAAGTGTGACACGTAGTCACTTAATGGATTGAAGATTTGGACTGGGTTTAAAGAAGTGCAATGTTGCTTATTTGAGAATTTATGCTTGGAAGGCGTTCAGTTCATTTGGTTGTGGATTGTGGGGTGCTTGTCCCGGCTATGATGGTTGTTCTCGTGTATTATAAGAGAAAATGGGTTAATATGGACCCAGGTAAAGCTATTAGCTTAGTTTGGTGCGATCAGGGTAGACTCGATGTTTTTGGATGGATTTAAATATGATTATGGTCTTCATGTGGGGCAGATATGTTCATTTCAGTATAGGGCTCCTCAAGGAGGGGTTTTGGGATATCAGGTGTTGTCCCGTCTTCGTCAAATTCATGTAATGTTGTGATTGTGCCGTGTGAGTTGGGAAACGTCTTAATAGATCCCTATGTGTTGAGTCTCTGTGTAGTGATGATGTTATGCGAGCGGGAGAGCTCTGAGATTCAGAGTATATATATATATATATATATCGCACCTCAGTTGTGCTCAAGTTTTGTAGCATGTGGCCTTATCAGTCTCCCCATGATGGTATTATGCACTTAGCGTGCTTATGATCGATATTCAGTAATTTGTAATAGTGAGCAATTCATCTCCGTGTATATTTCCTTATGTGAATTTTATGATGGGATAGGGTGGCACACCGCCACGGGTATGATATTTGGATCGGGTTGCACGCCGCAACAGTATGATGATGAGTAAGATTCCTATATTTATTTTCTTGTGTTTTACTTTCTATATTCTAAGAAGAGTTCATAAGAAGTTGCGTGAGTAGGGTGGTCTTTTCCTGAGTCATTTCTTCATGTATCATGTTCGAGTTATGGCCTATTGGCGTTGTGGTGTCGTGAGACTGTTGGTCATGTTGGGGCGATTGTTGTCTGAGCAGTTCATACTGGTTGAGACGAGATTATTGGATCAGGGAGCAGTGCGATAAGATTATGTGAAATACATTGAAGGAAAATTACCAATGGTTGGTTCATAATGAGGTGACGATTCTAGTCAAGATGAGATATTCAATGATTTGTCAACTCTGCAGTTGGTTATGAATTTCTACCCGTCTCCTACGTTGTGGGGTATCGCCAACATTATAGCATGATGTATATATATGTCATAAGGTGCCTTGGGAGCATCAGATTCATGGAATTTTGGCTATTAAAGTTGAGGGAGCGTCGTTGTGGTCAGGTGAGAAATTATGCGGTGCATGGTGCTAACTCAACAAATGTATGCAGTCATGTTCTGGTATAGCGTGTGGAAGTTGATACAGTGTTTATATATTGGAACTAGGCCTGGAAGAGAAATTTTTCAGGTATTTGAACTAGGTTCGGAGCTTATTATATGGATAAAAGAAGAAACCTTCAGATTTGATCAAGCTAATGTACTCAACTGGGTTGTGGTTGCACGGGCAGGTGCCCGAGGTGTTAAATAGTGATTTCAGATAACTCCAGAACAGTTCTTGGCATGTTCAAGGACGAACTTCTATTTAAGTGGGGGAGAATGTAACGACCCGACCGGTCGTTTTGGGCTCTAGCACGTCGTTCAGCAGTTTGGGGTCATGAGCAGCTCCGTTTCAGGTATTATGACTCGTGGGCATGGTCGGAACTGAATTTCGGGATGTTTAGAGTTGATTTGGAAAGAAAATTCTCATTTCAGAAGCCTTAAGTTGGAGAAATGGACTAAGATTGGAATTTTGAGTAAACAGCCTCAGAATCAGGATTTGAAGATTGGAATGGACTGGGCGTATGTCCGTATCGAGTATTGGATAATCCGGGAGCGTTTCGGCATATATTATGGAAGTCAACATTTTGAAGGAATTTCCTAAGTTTGGCTTGAAGTTTATTTCGGTGTTATTGATGTCCGTTTGGGATCATGAGTCTGGGAATAGGTTCGTATGGTGATTCTGGAGTTGGGAGCGCGATCGATAGTGAATTCGGATGTCCGTAGGACATTTTGAAGCCATTTGGCTAAAGATAGAAATTTGAAGGTTTTTCAGAAATCCGACCGGAAGTGGAAATTTTGATATCAGGGTCGGAATGCGATTCTGGAATTTGGAGCAGGTCAGTAATGTCAAATATGACGGTCAATTAGACGTGATTTGACAGGTTTCGGCATCGGATGTAGAAGTTGGAAATTTCTAAGTTGATAAAGTTGGGATTTGGGTTCGATTCGTGGTTTCGATGTTGTTTGATGTGATTTGAGGCCTCGATCAAGTCCGGATTATGTTTAGGAACAGGTTGGTATATTTCGACGTGGTCCCGGGGGCCTCGGGTAGATTCCGGGTGGTTAACGGATCAATATTTGAAGTTAGAAGAGGAGCTGGAATTGCTGTCATCTGGTGTGACCGCGCCTGCGAGGCTTTGTCCGCAGGTGCAGCTATGGCGCCACAGTTGCGAAGAAGTGGTGGTCTGGCTCAGAGCGCAGGCGCGATGATATTTCCGCATCTGCGAAGTCGCATATGCGGGCTATAGGGCGCAAGTGCGAAGTTGGCTTGAGCTGAAGAAAGCCGTAGGTGCGGAGGTTTTGTCGCACCTGCAGAATCGCAGGTGCGGGTGTTGGATTCCAGGTGCGATAAATGGCCTGGGCAGAATGTTTTAAAACTGAGATTTGTTGGTTATTTCCTTTCATTTTCTTTTGGTTTGGACGATTTTGAGGAGCTTCAGGAGTGGGTTTTCGTCAAGGATCGCAAGGTAAGTAATTCCTTCATGTTTCTAAGTTAAATACAAGGTTATTGCATGGAATTATACATGAAAATTGTGGAAAATATTGAAGAAAACCTAGAAATTTGTAATTGGATTTTTAACCACGAATTTGAGCATGGAATTTAGAGTAAATTGTATATTTGAGTTAATAAGGCTATGGGTAGAATATGTCTTCGAGAAATTTCGGATTCCGGGCACGTGGGTCCGAGGGCACTTTTTTCAATTCACCGAGCGGAGTTAGGATGAATTTTCATTGCTTTGCCTGTTATTTGGTAGTTTTGGGGCGTTGTGCATCCATTGGAGTCATCGGAAGGGCTTGGAAGCCGGTTATGGGACTTCAGAGCGAGGTAAGTCTCCTTTCTAACTTTGTGAGGGGGAATTGTCCCCCTAGGTGAAATAATTTAGTATGTGCTACTATCTGCGGGGGCTACGTACGCACGAGGTTACGAGAGTCCGTGCGTAGCTACTATTATGCCATGTCCGGGTAGTTTAGGACCCAGTAGCATGCCTTATGTGTTGTACCTGTGATCCTTCCTGTAATATCAGACTGCTAATTTAATCGAAATCGTAATGGAATATCTAAATAAGACTAGAGTTCATTTTCTTAATCAACTAGAAAGAGAATTGATTTCCTCCGCGGATAATTGTATTTCAGATACGGTTATATTATTGAATACTATTAAACTTGGCAAATGAATTTTGAGAAAAGAGTTAAGTACTAATTTTTGTGATTTTTAAAAGAGAAATTTGTCATTTACTTGAGTAATTGTTTTCCCGGCATAGTCGGGGTGGACTGTTGATTGTGCATGACTATATGTGACCGCTTCATAATTTACATTCCGCGAGCAGAGTGTTATTTCCCCCACTCTCATGGGAGCGGGTTGTACGCCACAGGGAGATTGAAGGCAATATTATGGTTCGGGCCGTTCGACCCTTGGCAGTGCACAAAGATGATTATTATGATGGCTCAGGCGGGTTGTCCTTATCCCGTATGCGCATGATAAGTTGTTAAATGTTTTTCATGGATTTTTTGGTGATAAGATTTTGGGGAAAAATAAAGAAGTAATTGTTTATTTAAGATATTTGGGGGGAAATGAGAAAGTGGTAACTGTTTGTTTACTTCCAGTATTTACTTGGATTTCAGTGCCTTATATATTTGCTGCTTTACTACCTTTACATGCCTACCGTGTTCATTATATGCTGTTAAATTAATTTGTTGGACTCTAGTGAGTGTCTAATTCGACCTCTCGTCACTACCTCTCAGAGGTTAGGCGAGCGACTTACTAAGTACACGTTGTTTTTATACTCATGCTACACTTGCTGTTCATTTTTATTGCACAGGTACTTTCATAACAATGTGGCAGATTTGGAGACTTAGGCGAGCTGCATCATCCGGAGGCGATCCGCAGCTGACAGAGTCTCCCTCATACTGTATTTATTTTCATTTTAAATTTCTTGTCCAATCTGTATTTCGGACAAGCTTTGTGATGATTGTATAAATTCTTAGAAATTGCTCATGTACTTGTGACACCGGGGTCTGGGATGTGTTTGGGATATATTTGCTAAAATGGAACATTTAAACCATCGTATTTTCTTAATGGATTTTGTTTAGTTATTTCATAATAAGTCAAAGATAATAATTTCAAAAATGTTAAAACAGGAATTTATTTCAACTAATTAATGATTGGCTTGCTTGACGGTGGTGTCCGGCACCATCACGACCTTAGTAGATTTTGGGTCATGACAAGTAATTCTTCTTTGCCTCCTGCTCCACTTAATTGGTTACAATACCTCTTCAAATGGGAAATAGGATCACCATGCCCATCATACTTGTCAAACTTGGGGGTCTTGAAGCCTGGTGGCAAATGAACACGGGGGAACATGCATAGATCGTTAAACAAAACACTCTGTGGCCTCCCGAACCCTGTATGTTTCTCATGGGTTGTTCCAAGCTCTTAATTTTTCTGGTCATTTTCTCTTGTTCCATATTCTTGTCGGGCTTTTCGATCTCAACTGGAACATATTCTAAGGAGTATGCTTGTACGAATTTCTAACCTTGAAAGTCAGTTCTTAAGAGTAATGTTGGGCATCATGAGCATTCAGTTGTGGATCATTGTTGAGCTTTTGAGTGAGAGCCGGTTGAGGAATAGTGAAGTAAGGACACTAGGTACAGTAGGTGGGTCATTTCTGAGGGGTGCGGTTGGAGGACGTGGAATGGAGGTATTGGGGATAGTGGGAAGGTTAATGCTCAGACCGAATCTAGGTTGGTACAATAGGTTACTTGTTATGGAGATGGGAACATGATTTGCAACTGACACATTATGAAAATTATTCGAAGGCCCTATGGGTAGTGGGGGTGGTGCCTGTCCAATCACCCAAGCTTGGTACATCTCTGCCAATTTTTGTTTCAACACTCTTACTTCTTCAACCATCCCAAACCTTGTTCAACCAATTGTCCATGGACATTATCATTATCTGACTCATTCTCACTGTTGTTTGTCATTCTACTTTTTCCTTTTGATCTTGTGCTGTAAGGGTGAGTCTCCAGTTTAATCCACAAACCAACCACCTCTGTTTAAATTTATCTTTTTAAAAATGACAAACAACAAATGTGTTAGTGTTAGGAATTTTGCAGATATTAATCACACATTGTATGTCATGCACCTAATGCCATTTTCATTTCTAAAATGATCTTGGAAGGCTTCATGCTTCATCCCAGCTTATTGATTTATTTCCTCTAGAATTTAACGCTCTTTTTTTTTTTTTTTAAATTTTTCTCTCAATTTTTTTAATTATGGATATGATCGCATCCGATGAGGATTGACTACGTATCATGACGCCGCATGAATCAGACCATTACGTATTTCAGGAGAAATAATGACAATTTTGATGATTTTTTAAATAATTATTTTTATATATATAAATAAAATAAAATAAACTAAAATATTTTTCATTCATTTCCAATCAATTCTTTTATATACAATGTGAGAAAGGGAAATATATATAAACTGACTCTAAAGACATGAACATGACCAGAATAAAACAAATATTGATAAGAATAAAAGACTCCAAATATAAAAATTAAAAATGCGACAAATGAAAATGAAACAAAAACTAATTGACTACACTAATAATTTAATCTTTAATGGTCTTCTTGCTTAAGTTGATCAATGGTCTGCATCTCTTGGCCTCCACTCTCCCCCCAAAATCTCGTACAAATTTTGAAACACCACTAGCAACTGTGGGATGAGGGCACGTGCCTGTTGGCCAACTTTCTCATTGTTTAGATGGCGATGATCATCATGAATATATGCTGTTTTTTCTGCCATTTGAAGTACTTGTTCTCTGGCTTGCCCTATATTCACGTGACAATTCTGCAACCACATCTGGGTAGTGTTGAGGGCGTGCCCCATCTGTGCCTCCCGTCCCTCATATTCTTCAATGTGGCGGTTTAACACACCTCTCCCAATCATCCACTAACGCCGCTCTGCCTCAAAATCTGTATCTTGATGGCCCCTCTTCTGCTTTTTTATTTCTTTTAGTTGTGCATGAAGCTGACCCTTTGAGCGTATCCAGTGGGCCCTTTCTCTTTCCAACTGCAATTTTTCTTGATCAAACTCCAGTTGTTGCTGGTGCGCATCCTCTTTGATGATACTCAAGTCTTCTTGCAACTTATGTAGTTCATCATTTTTGTTCGCCTCAACTCTTCTGACTAAACTAATCTTGCTTGCCAATTCTTCTTCTAAGCGGGGTGCCTCATTCTTAGCATGCTTTATATCTTTATTCATGATCCCTAGGGCAGATTCATAATCTTTCTCAATATTTAAACGAATATGAGCGACTCCGGCTTGCTGGTGAGCTTGTTGTTTTGCTATGGTCATCTGAGCATGCTCCAATTCCTCTTTCATCCTTTCTATAGTTATTTGATCATTTCTCCTCCTATTCGACCCCTTAGGCCTATCTCTAAATTACGAAGGATCATGAAACCAAGTAATATATTCAGGGATCACCTCTCCACGATATCGGTCTTCTACCATTTCATTCAATTCCGAAACCTTACTTGCATACCAAATTTTCATAATCTCTTCTTCGTCATGAGGCTGATCTTTACCAAAATCATAGCAGAACTTGCTCATATCTCGTGTTGGTGGAACCTCCTGTAGTCTTGCAAATTGGCGCATTACTCGAAGCGGAGAATAGGGTTGAACACCATCCAATCCTATGAGTACCAAATAAGAATGGTATGCAGACTCGCAAATGACCTTTTTAGAGGAAAACCAATCGCTGTTCCATGTGATCTGTTTGGCAGACAAAGTAAGAAGTAGTTCTTTCTAGGCGTCAATCTCTTATGGTAAGTCACATTCGTCAATTTTTTTCTTGTGATCATAAGTATGATTGGTCCATAGCTCCCTAAAATCAGTGATCGTAGGATGACGATAAAAATTCTCCAAAAACCATATCTATAACAAAATATTGCAGCCATCAAAGTTTCGCGCGTTCAATTTACATCTAGTTAAAGAACGAAAAATGCAAGAAATAATCATAGGGACCAAAGTATAATCATACCCATCTGAAGTCAGAGCCTCAACTACACCTGTCAAACGGATTTCAATGCGCCCTTCCCTTTCTGGGAAAACTACACGCCCCAAAAAAGCAACCATAAATTCAAACCATCTGTGAACCTTCCATGTTTCCTTATTTTCCTTTGAATTCAGTTTTCCCATATTCCTTTCGAAATTGCATTCTAGGCCATACAAGTAAGACAGAAATCCCAACTTAACCCACCTGCCTCCTGAACCTTCATATTGTCCGTAATTTATGTTCAAGAGCTTCAGAAACTTACTCCCATTCACACTTTTAGTACTATGGGCCTTTGGCGGCAAAGATTGCGGCCCCACCCCTGGAAATGGGCGATTTCCTCCAAGGTCGGAGTCATTTCACAGTCGGTAAAACAGAACACATTATTTTCTGGATCCTAGTGCGGAATCAAAGCTTCAATCACATCCCTCCTGGGCTTGATCGTCAATATGTGAACCAAAGAAAGAAGGAATTTTCATGCATTATTTCTCCATGGCATACTTAAAGTATCAAGTTATCATTTTACTATAGCATTTCTAAATTATTATAATCTTTTCATTATATATTATAAGTGTTTGCATTGGATTTGGAATTTTACAAATGATAAATAATTTACCTATTATTTTCTTAAAATCATTTTATGACTGACTAATTGGTTAAAGTATTTACTAATATTTTATGTGCATTCTTTGGTAGTTTTATAGCCGTTTCTATGATTTGATTATGCTTTATATTATTTATGCGTTATTTTCAATAATAGCCTATACTTTTCAAAATAATTATATTTATTATATTGTTCATGTCAAAATAATATTCTTACATTTTTATAATCATAAATCATTTTTTTAAGTCTTTAACTTTCATAAATGGAATTTTTACATAGTTGTTAAATATTTTATATAATTTATTTACTTAATTCATATATTTTAAAAACCGCCCCAATAGTAGGTTAATTACAAATGATAAATAATTTACCTATTATTTTCTTAAAATCATTTTATGACTGACTAATTGGTTAAAGTATTTACTAATATTTTATGTGCATTCTTTGGTAGTTTTATAGCCGTTTCTATGATTTGATTATGCTTTATATTATTTATGCGTTATTTTCAATAATAGCCTATACTTTTCAAAATAATTATATTTATTATATTGTTCATGTCAAAATAATATTCTTACATTTTTATAATCATAAATCATTTTTTTAAGTCTTTAACTTTCATAAATGGAATTTTTACATAGTTGTTAAATATTTTATATAATTTATTTACTTAATTCATATATTTTAAAAACCGGCCCAATAGTAGGTTAATCATGGACCAAGAGGCCCAAAACATTTGACTCAACACCCCTGAGTCCGATACCATGCGACCCAGCACCCCACACCCAACCGGATGACCCATTAGCCGCCCCGTTTTCATTTTAATCTCCAGCCATTGATCTTAATGATAACGACCACAACAACTTCCCTCATTTCTTATTTTACCGACCCCAACACTAGTTATTTTTCCCTCTCGCCAACCACCTCTCTTCTCTCTTCACCTCTCTCCCTCAATTCTAAAACCTAGCCGCCTCACCTCAAGAACTCTGGCCTAAACCTAGGATAATATGGAGATCCTCTATATCTCCTTTCCTTTTCTTGGTCTAATAATGATTCTTCCATGTTTCCTTGATATTATTACTGGGTACTGAGGTATCTATAGAAATCAATCATCGGTAGGTTGGCTTGGCTCTGATTCTGGATGGTCACTGTATTCTTTACTTAATACACCCAAAACAAGGTCGCATGAGTTCGGTTTAATGGGATTCTTGGCTATTTTGATCCCCTTGTCGAGTTAGGGTTTGCAAGATTTTACCCTAATACGATCATGATATTGTTTCCTTGTTTTATGATATGATTGGTTCTTTTCTGTTTTGATTGTGCAAAGCTGCTCTCGAGTCTTCCGACCCGGCTAACCCTTCTCGACTAGGCATGGGCAGTTGACGTTTTTTAGTAATCCACACAAATTACATGGGCGTACACTATGCATTTTGTCCCATATCCATCATCATCAAGTCACTCCACTCGTCTTGAAGTCGTCTCACCCTCGAAATTGGAATTTTTCCCTTGTAATCATCCTCATACAAAGCTATTCGGGAAAAAAGTGGTACGTCTTGGACCAGGCTAAACTATCTCAAGACTCTCAATGGTACATTGATCACGCTCAACTATGTCTTATAGAAAGACTAAATGGGCGCTGCTAATATAATTCGGGGTATTACGCCCAAAGTCGATCCCACAGGGAATTTACGTATCAATCAAGCCGTCAGAATACAAAACTTTTACTTAATCAATTTTCTCAAGACTTTTGAATATCAGTTGGTAATATTTTACTATTTCTACTGACAAAATTAATAAACTAATGGTTAACTAACAATATGGTGTAAACAATTATAATAAAGGTCTAAGGTTATGGTTTCCCCCGTTGGTGAACTTCCTTCTTGGATACTTTTTACAGTTTGATTAGTTGTCTCTATCAATCATGAACACTCTATCTACCATAAATCTCTCTCAAGTAATTATGATAATTTACTAGACGCACTCTCTCAAGTTACGCTAGCTAGATTGCATTACAGTTCACTTTAGATTGCACCCGAAGTATCGTTATTTCTAATCCAACTTCTAAATCCTCGGTTATGACTTTCTCCTATACTCCGGGAGTGATGTTGTTCAAACAACTACCTAAATATTCACTCTCTCTCAAGTAGATACATAATAAATAGGAACAACTAATTGAGGGACCTTCAATCAACTACAACAAGAACGTAGTTGAACAAATAAAGTTTAATCAACCAATCAAAGCTATATTAATATCACAATAAGTTCATCCCCCAACGGGTTCCACCAAAACCCTATATTAAAGAAATTAGCTACTCATGCTCATAATAATCAACTCTAAAATAACTTGCACAATGAAACTACAAAGTAATGAATAAAAGCTGTAAAAATCAATGTTTTGCTTCTCTGAGTAGTATTCCACAGGCGTCTCTTGTCTCTAATGGCATCTCCCCATTCAAGTTGTATTTTTGGGTCTATTTATATATTTAGGACAAACCCAAAATGTGTAGGATACTTCTATTCAAACCGGGAAACACTTAAAATCTTCAAAACTCGGATTGGACCGGACCAGGGACAATGCGTTACAGGCCAAAAGCCTGGCTAACACCTGTCCAGGCCTGGCGTTAGGGCCCAAATGCCTGGCCAGGCCTGGCGTTAGGGGCCAAACGCCCGGCTATAGCCTGGTTCACTCCTTTTCGACTCTTGAGCGTATTTTCGACGTTTATGCATCCATTTAACTCTGCTTCCATCTCCAATTCACCTACACATAAAATAGACTCCATTATGCACATACAAAGTGTATTTTTATCATTAACACACATAAAATGTAAAACACATAATGTGTTAAACCATATCTATAACAAAATATTGCAGCCATCAAAGTTTCGCGCGCTCAATTTACATCTAGTTAAAGACCAAAAAATGCAAGAAATAATCATAGGGACCAAAGTATAATCATCCCCATCAGAAGTCAGAGCCTCAACTACACCTGCCAAACGGATGTCAATGTGCCCTTCCCTTTCTGGGAAAACTACACGCCCCAAAAAAGCAACCATAAATTCAAACCTTCTGTGAACCTTCCATGTTTCCTTATTTTCCTTTGATTTCAGTTTTCCCATATTCCTTTCAAAATTGCATTCTAGGCCATACAAGTGAAGCATAAATCCCAACTTAACCCACATGCCTCCTAAACCTTCATATTGTCCGTAATTTATGTTCAAGAGCTTCAGAAACTTACCCTCATTCACACTTTTAGTACTATGGGCCTTTGGCGGAAAAGATTGCAGCCCCACCCCTGGAAATGGGTGATTTCCTCCAAGGTCGGAGTCATTTCATGCAATAAACATCCCCAAGAATTTAAAATCTAGCCTAAGCCTGCTAATGTAAGAACCTAAATGTGTAATCCCTAGTAGAGTCGCCATATTGTTGCATCCTAGTTTGCATCAAGACAAAATACAACATGTGGTTTCCCTGAAATTGATAAAAGAAGAGTTACCACCTAATATTTAAACGTATAATAGGGTACCTATAAGTATATAAAGATCATTACCTTATGGTCTGCTAAACCAGCAAGAATACGAGTAAGGGTTCTAGTTATTCTAATGAGAAGGTCTTAGGCATCTCTTAAATTCTATAAAAAGTAGTTCCTTAAACTTAGCCTAAGTATGAGGAAAAATTTGCTTATATCCTAGTAAATTAGTATCTAAGGTCTCCTAATATGTCTATAAGAAGATGATTTAGTCTTTTTGTTTTGATTTTTGGATGTACTTGTTTCTAAATAAACTTACAATCTTTAGAAAAGGATGTTTGATTTTTAAATCTATATTGTAATACTTACTCGATGGTAGTTCTCTTAAAATGTAAACCTAAATTAATACTTATCCTTTTATGCCCAAAAAGATGTAAATGAGATGTACCTCTTCTATTTTCAGAGACTCATTTGATATTAATCAAATTAAATTGCCAAGGTGCTTCTTATCCTTTGCAAAAATCTAGGTTCGATTTGTATTGTACAATTATTTTTCTTTCAAAAAAGAAATAATTTAGCCGTCGAATTTGGACTAAGTGCTTCGGCTAAAATCTTTTCCAAAATCGTTTGAGTTTTCCTTCATTGAATTATACAAATGTCCTTGGTCAAATAAAATGGTTATATAAACAAGTGAAGGGAAATAAATTTATCAATAAAGTANATGGAGTTTATTTCATGTGTAGGTGAAGTGGAGATGGAAACGGAGCTAAAGGGATGCAAATACGTCGAAAAATACGCGAAAGGAGACACCCGGGCGATAGCCGGGCGACAGAGCCAAACAACCTAACCCTACCTGGCGTTAGCCATGCATTAGGGCTGAAATTCCAGCCCTACCTTGGCATTAGCCAGGCGTTAGGGCTGAAACGCCAGCCCTAGCCTGGTGTTAGCCAGGCCTTTGG
>MDKJ01263980.1:0-12048 GCA_005239525.1 Nicotiana knightiana | reverse complement strand
GTACTGTGGTCGACACTCGATCGTCGACGGAACTCGCCACTCGGAACTCGAAAGTCTTGAAGAGGAGGAATTAGGGATTAGGGAGGAAAATAGGGTTCTGGCTTCTGGATGACTGGCCGTCTATATTCTATTTTTGTTAGGGTAAAGGAAAGTGAAAATAATAAGTTAGGGGTATTATAGAATAAGGGGTATTATAGAATAAGGGTATAGTTGTCTTTTTAGTATATCTTATCTATTTATCGATAAGTCGATAAGAGAAGTGGACAAAATCGAAATCGAAATCGATAACTCGATAAAAAAAAATTTCGGAATCGAAATCGAAATCGATAAATCGATATCGATAAATCGATAACAAATAATCGATTCGATTTATCGATAAACCGATTCGATTGCACACCCCTACCTAGATCAAGAGGATCAGATGATACTATGATCTCACCATCTTTGTCCTTCTTTGGAGAAATTGGAAGATTTCCCTTTTTGATCACACACCACACGTTGACGAGCGCAAAACACATACTTAAATATGCTTGCTAGTTGAATATAGTATAATATAATATCGTATCCACAAGGACTGGATTTAAATAGTATTATTATAGTTTGTAGCTAGATTGCTATCCAAGAAGATCAACAGTTGAGAATTATGTGAATTAAAACTAAAATTAACTAAGAATTTAGCGCTAATTGACTAATGACAATCGAACAAAAGTAAGCAGGAAAGATATCAATAGGAGGAAATATGGGTTGATTGGATAGGTGCAAGATAATTTTCTGGGATTTAACTTTAGTTAATTCACTTCTAATGTTCAAGTGAGTCTCTCGAATTCACTCAATTATTAGTTCAAATATTTAGTAGAAACTCCTCTCTCCATTAAGTCTCAACCTCACAATATGAACCAATTTAAGCTCGATGAAGATATGCAAGAATTCGTAATGGGTTGGTATTTAGGAGAATCTCTTTCTATTATCCTCCTAATTAGGTTTAATCAATGATTCAACTAGCCTCTTTAGATTACTAAGAAGAATTAATGAACTCAACCAACAAGATAATGCAAAGATATCACAAGTTATGCCTCGATTACATGAACATATGAATATAGATGCAACAATTAAATCATCCAACACGATTCAATACATAAAAACTAGAGTTAATATCCACAAACAAATATAATGACACCAAATCCATCAATCCCAAAAGAGAACTACTCCACAAATATGGAGTAATTCATCACAATTATGTTTAAAGTAAAGAAAGACATAAAACGATCCAAACTCTTGTCTTGAGTGAGGATTGAATGATGAATTCCTTTTGCTTTTGCTTCTCCAACTCATCCTTAGCCTCCTTAGGTCTTAGATGCGTCAAAAGTCCATAAAATAACATTTTTCATGTATTTATACCAAGTAGGATCGGGCCAACGAAAACACCTTTTCCTGCACAAAATGGGACAAATACTCTGTAAAATTTGTATAGGTGCACCGCATGGGGCGACGCGCCATGCTGGGAATTAGTGGGGAAATCCAGAGAGTTGAAATATACTAGGCAGCAGGAAAATGTACAAGTGCGGCGTGGCGCGGGTGTGTTGTTTTCTCAAAGTACATATTTTTCTAGACTTTTTGATATACAGACGTGGTTTTAGACCCCCGAAAGCGATCCCGACTTAATCTCTTGGGCTTTTAATTAGACTTCAATGCTCCAAATTGTCACGTCCCAACCTCGGGGAGCGCGACCAGAGCTCAACCGAGTGAACTCGTTCGAGCAAGACTTTCAAACATATCCTACCCGACTCATTCATATTCCAGAAAGGGAATGCATCACCGTTTGTTAACCCGAGGAGAGGTCAGTTATATAAATATACATACATTGCTAGCTCATTCTTCCTTACATACATTATGCGATAATCAAACTTCCAAAGTACTTACAGTTTATGATTAAGTGGAATAGGACTTCAGCATACAACTTGATTCGATAACATCCCCGACACCCATACATGACCCACTTAAACGTCTACGGAGCCTCTGTAGATACAAAGGACAAACGTGACAATGCCGGTAACAAGGCCCCGACTATACCTCAAAATATAGTTACTTATACAAAAGAAGAACAACATATACTATACATGACCCCGGGAAGAAATGGGGCTCACCAAGACTGCTGTGAGGATAAAGAGTGAGGGCACCACTATCGGCGATCAGTGTTATCTACTATAGAACCACCTATATACATTCAAAGATGTAGCGCCCCCGGCAAAAGGGACGTTATTACCATCAAATAGTACTAGTATGTATGAACAACTCCACTCTAAAATAGAACAACCAATAAAATAGGTAGGAAGGCAGTCATGGAAATCATATAACACCTCACAGGAATAGAGAATCACAAGTAGGGGTCACATAGTTTCTTATTTCGTCTTTCCATCCTTTTGATTAATAGTCTCTTAATGCCAAGTGCCACGATTTATAATGCTACCGTGTCTTTTTACACGGAGTCCGGTCTCGGTCTGACCGGCTAAGTCATCCCAAGTGAGACATAACCATATCCACAACTAATATCAATGTTTTCAATGTAAATGCCACCATGTGTACAACATGGCATCCGATCTCATCCCGATGAGCTAATCCATCTCACTTAGGACATCACCATTTCGATTAATTACTCAGTTCACATCTCATTTCCATCATTTATTACATAATTCTTGGCACTTGGACTCATTTTACATTTCGAGTCTTTTCCCCTTTTTATTCGTTAAATAACAGCATCCTCCATATTGATGAGTACTATTATGTAATGCATTGCGCACATAAGAGAAGGATCTTGGAGAATCATACTTCACACTTTTCAAATAGCATGGTGACATGGTAACACATAGAACAATTAGGGAACATAAACTTTTCAAAATAGCACATTAAGCAATCAATTCCATATGATCAAGTAATGGACTCATACAAAGTATTCAGACACCAATGATTCGATTCTAAGAAGAATATAGTTAACCATACATACCTTGACTGGGTGTTTCCCTAATTCCTACGACAAGTTCTGGAACCCTTTAGCTTTTTCAATCTATTCAACAATGTAGAAAAATTATACCATAGTTAGGAATCCGTTCATAGTCCTAGCTCACTTGGGTATCATACTTAAGATTACGAATTTGTTATAGTCCCATGGCCCCCTTTTTAGTGGAAGATTCCTCTTTACCTAACTTAGGATCATATGCATGCAAGGACATTATCTTCCCCACGCCATATTTACTTAACCAATTACCCCTCCCCCCCCAACTAAACTTCTGAATTTAGAGGATAGGGTATGAGTTATTACCTTCAATTTTATGGCCTTCTTGCAAATCTTCAAGCATGCAACAAGAATGGTGAATATTAGAGGGGTGGGTGATCTCTCTCACTCTAGAACCTCTCTTCCTCACTTTATAATATCAGAAAATAGTTTAAAATGGTGAGGGATGTGTGTTTATTGAAATAGGGTCAGATCTTAAAATAAGAAAAAAGGGTGCCCCGACACAGATATGCGGTCGCATATGCGACCGCAAAATGAGTATGCGGTCCGCAAAGCTGCCGCAGAAAAAGGGGTCTGAGGAGAGTAAATTTTCTGACCGGGTATGCGACCATTATGCGGCCCGCATGCCTGTTCTGCGGTCGCATAATGCACCCCAAAACTCCCCTCGCAAAACTCCAAGGCAGATATGCGATGGATTATGCGGCCTGCATATTAGTTATGCAATCATATTTTGGGACGTATAATTGGCCCCAAATTTGGCCAGTTTTCTGATTCACTCTGCGGCCATTATGGGGTCTGCATAGTGATTATGCGACCGCATAATGGCCGCATAAACGCATTATTTTGCGAACACTTTCCTCTAAGTCTGTAGGGTACTGTTCAATCCAAAAGGTTCGAAGAATTTCTACTATAATAACGCAAGAATCTAACTCGGCACCACGAAATCCCGGGTTTTGGGTTAAGAATTTTACGGGTCCTTACACAAATAGATCGAATTCATTCCATAACATCAACATAGATCGGAATCCTCCTACAAGACATAAAACACACAATTAGTGCAAAACACTAGCGATTAAAGCTAAACTCACTTAAAGTGCAGTAATTTGGAGTGCAATAAACGACTAAAATACGAGATTATAGCCTACCATCATATCTTAATGTCATATGACATAGTGTAGGTTTCTGTACGCACTTTCCAGTTTGAGAAGTGCTGGCCATTGAAGTAAGGAGGTCGTACTTGAGAAGTTCCTTCTTGGAATAGTGCTCCAACGACTGTGTTTGATGTCATGATCTTTTCCTCACTTGATGCAATATTTGTGAGTCATTGCTCTGATACCAATTGAAAGTACAAGGCGGGGGGGAGGGGGAAGGGGTTAATTGTAACCGATTTTAAAACTTAGTTGACTAAGAAATGAATTAGTCGACTAAACCTCACTGTGGGATCAATAACAATAGAAATAAATTGGTGCAGAATGAAAAGTAAAGGAGGCACAACAATTTTATACTAGTTCAGTACCAGTGTTGTACCTACGTCCAGTTCCTTTGGGTCACAATTGTTCTCTTAGATCTTCAATAAGTCTTTACAACAGTGATGGTTTTAGTACGTTCACCACCAACGATATTTAGGAACAATGTTTATCTAGTGTTGACACAACTCTTGTTTTGTTTTGTAAATCTTCCTATCTTTTGCGACACTTGTAGACTCAAGAATACAGTGTTTGTACTAAAACTAGAAAGGTGTAGAAATAGATGTTAAGTTGCATGGTCTTCCTTTTCCTTCTAATTCTTGTTTAATAGTTCTCGATGAGTCTTCTGATTCTCTTTTCTGGGATCGCAAAGGAGCCTTGATTGGAGATCTTTCCTTGTGAGGCATTGCCACGACCCGGAATACCCACCCTCGGGACCGTGATGGCGCCTAACATTTCACTTGCTAGGCAAGCCAAAGTTTGATGTAGTTATTAACCATTTTTAATAATTCAAGTCAAATGAAAATCAATAAGGTAAATAAACTAAAAAAAGGTAGATAAATATGATAAAAAATGATTAATCCAAGCACACATCCCAGAACTGGTGTCACGAATACACGAGCGACTAAAGTACTACAAATAATAGTCTGAATGAAAGCATAAATGTCTAAATAGAAATAAACAACTAGATTAATATAGAGGGGGACTTCAGGGCTCCGAACGTTGTGCAGTTTTACCTCAAGTCTCTGTCAAGCACTGGATCCGAGCAATCTACTGACCGCGGCTAGGACCAACTCCAAAATCTGCACAAGCGCAAGGTGTAGTATGAGTACAACAAACCCCATGTACTCTGTAAGTGTCAAGCCTAACCTCGACGAAATAGTGATGAGGCTAAGGCGGGTCACTTACAATAACCTGCACGTAGTATAATAACAATAATAGAAAAGGAACACATGAAAAGTAAAAAAGATAACTTATGAAAAAGAACTCAATTCTTGTAATAAGAGAACCCGGAATAACCGATCTAACAATTTCATGTAACAACAATGAAAATCAACACAATAACACCAATGAATATAGAACACACAATCTATTACGGCACGCAACCCGATCCTACTGTACACACACAATCCTCTCTTATTTCACCACATCAATATCAAAATCACATATAAAATCTGTTGCGACATGTAACCCCATCTCGCCGTATCAATATAAAAATCCCCCCTTATTACACCATATCAATATAATAATCAAATATAAAATTTGTTGTGGCGTGCAACCTGTTCCCGCCATATAAATATCAAAATCCTCCCTTATTCCACTATATCACAACCGTTGCAGCGTGCAACCCGATCCATAAACAAATTAAATAATTGTAATCAATCCAACAACTCAATTCACAAGAATCTCTACAATTAAAGAATATGAAAGCAAAGCAATAAAGGAACCCCACATCAAATCAAAGAATACTACAATTAATACAAAGCCACAAGACAAGCAAAATATATGGCAATTTAAGTGTACTAGTAAGATAATTAAGGTAAGTAGCAATTAATCATTGAGTCATGGAAGGGACGAATATTTCAATACAAGAATAATTAATGACAAGTAACAAGTCACGGTATAGAAAGTAATTTAAGCACGTAACAATTAAGACATGGAATAAGATAATTCATGAAATATGAGAAAACATGAAAACAACTATTTTGACGGCGTATACACACTCGTCACCTCGAATATACGCCAGTAAACACACAATTCACATAACATATAGTTCAAAGGCTCCTAATTCTCTCAAATCAAGGTTAGACCTAATACTTACCTCGCTACACAATCAATTCAAAGCTCAACCGGGGCCTTCCCTCTAAAATCCGCCTCAAAACCAATCGAATCTAAAAAATTTGACTTAATATCATCAAGAAATGCTAGGGAAATCAATTACAATAGATAAAGCAAAGATCTTTACACTTTTCCCAAAAATTCAATAAAAGTCAACCCTAGACTCGCTATGTCAAAACCCGAGATTCAGACCAATACCCAAAAAAAAAATTACCCATTCACCCTCGAGCTAGATTATGTGATTAGTTTTGAAATCCGACCTCAATTTGAGGTCTAAATCTCAATTTTACATAAACCCCCAATCCCTTATTTTCAACCATGAAAGAGCATAAATTAAGTTTAGAAATCAATGGGTGTTGATGGAAATGTAAGAAAATGAGTTAAAGTACACTAACCTACAAAGTGGGGACGAAATTTCTCTTCAAAATTGCCTCTAGGCCGAGCTCTAATGTGAAGATGGTGAAAAATGAAGAAAATCCCGTATTTGGAACATTTAAGTCACTGGACATCACGACTTCTTCGTATTCATGAAGCGCCTGGCACGATCACGAAGTGCATCGGCCTAAGTGGCCTTCGCGTTCGCGTAGAGCTTCTGACCAACTCCCTCCCACAGTCCCATAAACATTCGTGTTCGTGAGAGGGTGGTCGCGTTCGCGAAGGGTAAGCCCCCCAATGCTTCGTGTGCGCGACTATTCACCCGCGTTCACGCAGAAGAAAACCACCTCAGCCCCAAGTTCCACTTCGCGATCGTGAAGCACAGTGCATCAGATATTAGAAACCTCAGAAACCAGCAATTGCCTAATTCCAAAAATTACACTGTAGCCTATCCGAAACTTACCCGAGCAAATCGGGCTCCAAACCAAAAATGCACTTAAGTGTAATAACATCATATGAACTCACTCGCGCAATAAAATTGCTAAAATAACACATAGAACTACGAATCAAACATCAAAATGAATGATATTTTCAAAGAAACTTAAGAACATGCAAATTTACAACCGGGCGTTCGAATCATGTCAAATCAACTCCCTGTTGTACCAAATTTTGCAGACAAGTCATAAATAGTGAAATGAACCTATACCAAGTTCTGAAATCGATATCTGAACACGGTAGCAACAAAGTCAAACTACGCCCAAACTTAGGAATTCTTTAAATCTTCAAATTACTAGTTTTCAACAAATCGCGTTAAACTAGGTGGAAATGCCGGCTAGAATGGCTACCGACTCCTCCTCATAAGTTAAATCCTTGTCCAATTAGACTGAGCTGAAATCTTTCTCATGGGACGGATAACCGTGATACTTCCGAAGCATGGACACACAGAACACCGAATGGATTGTTGATAAACTAGGTGGCAATGCCAGTTTATAAGCCACCTCACCCACTCTCTCGAGAATCTAAAAGGGTCCGATATACCTAAGGCTCAACTTGCCCTTATTTTCGAACCTCATCACACCCTTCATGGGTGAAACCCGGAGCAATACCATCTCTCCAACCATGAATGCAACATCACAAACTCTTCAATCGACATAAATCTTCTACCTAGATTGGGTTGTGCGAAGTCGATCCTGAATCATCTTGACCTTTTCCAAGGCATCCTGAACAAAATCATTACCAATAATCGAGCCTCTCCCGGCTCGAACCAACCAACTGGAAAGCGGCAACGCCTCCCGTACAATGCCTCATAGGGAGCCATTTGAATACTCGACCGGTAGCTGTTGTTGTAGGAAAACTCCGCAAGAGACAAGAACCCCCAAAATCCATAACACAAGCGCGAAACTTATCCTCTAAAAATCTATATGGTGCGCTTGGATTAGCCGTCCGTCTGGGGATGAAATCTTGTACTCAACTCAACCCGTGTGCCCAACTTATGCTGTACATCCCTATAGAAGTGCAAGGTGAACTGCGTACCTTGGTCATAAATGATGGACACGGGCACACCGTGAAGACGGATGATCTCGCGGATATAGATCGCAGCTAGCTGATCTAAAGAATAGGTAACTGCCACTGGAATGAAATGTGCCAAATTGGTCAATCTATCTGCAATGACCCATACCGCGTCAAACTTCTCTCAGTCCGTAGGAGCCAAACGACAAAATCCATGGTAATACGCTCCCACTTCCACTCAGGAATCTCCAGCCTCTGTAGCAAACCACCAGAACTCTAATGCTCATACTTTACTTGCTGACAATTCAGACACCGAGCTACATATGCAACTATATCCTTCTTCATTCTCCTCCACCAATAATGCTGTCGTAAGTGCTGATACATCTTGGCGGCACCCGAATGAATGGAATACCGAGAATTATGGGCCTTCTCTAGAATCAACTCACGAAGTCCATCCATAGCGGGCACACAAATCCGACCCTGCATCCACAAAACCCCATCATCTCCAACGGTAACCTACCTGACACCACCGTGTCCTTGAGCAAAAGCAAATGGGGGTCATCATACTGATGCTCTCTTATGCGCTCATATAAGGAAAACTGGGCTCCGAAACGTCTAACCTCACAAACTGATTGGCCAAAGCCTGAACATCTGATGCAAGCAAACTCTCACCAACTGGGATGTACGCAAGGCTACCCATACTCATAGCCTTTCTACTCAAGGCATCGACCACCACATTGGCTTTCCCGGGGTGATACAAAATGGTGATATCATAGTATTTCAACAGCTCCAACCACCTCGTCTGCCTCAAGTTGAGATCCTTCTGCTTGAAAAGATAGTATAGACTCTGATGTGTGAATACCTCACATGACACTCCGTAAAGATAATGCCTCAAAATATTCAGCGCATGAACAATGGCTGCCAATTCCAGGTCATGAATAGGATAATTCTTCTCATGCACCTTCAACTGCCGCGACGCGTATGCAATCACCCTGCCATCCTGCATCAATACTACACCGAGCCCAACACGAAATGCATCATAATACACCATGTAGGATTCTGAACCTGTGGGCAACACCAACACTGACGTCGTAGTCATAGCACTCTTGAGCTTCTGAAAGTTCAACTCACACTCATCCGACCTGAATAGTGCAACCTATTGGGTCAATCAAGTCAATAGGGCTGTTATAGATGAAAATCTCTCTACGAACCGGCAATAATAACCTTCCAAACCCAGGAAACTCCGAATATTTGTAGCTGAAATAGGTCTAGGCCAGTTTTGAACTACCTCAATCTTCTTAGGATCCACCTTTATGCCCTCAGCCAATACAACATGCCCCAAAAAGGCGACGGATTTTGACCAAAACACACACTTTGAGAACTTGGCATATAACTGACTATCTCTTAGAGTCTGAAGTACAATCCAACGATGATGCTCATGCTACTCTCGATTGTGGGAGTGGATCAAGATATCATCAATGAATACGAACACAAAGGAATCCAAATAGGGCTTGCATACCAGTCCATCAAATCCATAAATGCAGCTGGGGAATTTCTCAACCCAAATGACATCACTAGGAACTCATAATGCCCATACCTAGTCCGAAAAACTGTCTTAGGGACGTCCAATGCTTTAATCTTCAATTGATGGTAGCCAAACCTCAAATCAATCTTTGAAAAAACCTTGACACCCTGAAGCTGATCAAATAAGTCATCAATCATCGGCAACAGATACTTGTTCTTGATAATGACTTTGTTCAACTGCCGATAGTCTATACAAATCCTCATCTATCCATCTTTTATTCTTCACAAACAACACAGTCGCACCCTAGGGCGAGACACTAGGTCTAATGAATCCCTTATCAAGAAAATCTTGCAGCTGATCCTTCAATTCCTTCAACTCCGACGGGCCCATATGGTATGGTGGAACGGAAATGGGCGGAGTGTCCGCAGCCAAATCAATACAGAAGTCAATATCTCTGTCGTGTGGCATTTTTGGCAGATCTACAGGAAACACCTCTAGAAACTCACGCACAACAGGTACTAAATCCATGGAAGGAACCTCCGCACTCAAATCATGAACATAAGCCCAATAACCTAGACACCCCTTCTCGACCATACGTCGAGCCTTGATATAAGAAATAACCCTATTGGTAGAATGGCCAGGAGTCCCTCTCCATTCTAATCTAGGTAACCCTGGCATGTTTAAGGTCACCGTCTTGGCGCGAATATCCAATATAGCATGGTAAGGTGACAACCAGTCCATGCCCAAAATAACATCTAAGTCTACCATATCAAGAAGTAGGAGACCTATACTAGTCTCAAGACTCCCAATAGTAATCACATACGAGCAATAGACACGATCTACAACAATAAAATCTCCCATAGGCGTGGACACATATACAGGAGAACACAAAGAATCATGAGGCACAACCAGATATGAAGCAAAATAGATGACACGTAGGTATAATTAGATCCTGGATCAAATCGAGCTGACACATCTCTATGGAAAACTGGAACAGTACCTGTGATAACGACATCAGATTACTCGACCTCAAGTCTAGCTGAGAAAGCATAAAATCGGGCCTGGGCCCCCAACTCCGACCTACATCTCTGGGACGACCTCTAGCTGGCTGGCCTCCACCAAATTGAGTTGACACATCTCTATGGAAAACTGGAACAGTACCTGTGATAATGGCATCAGATGACTCGACCTCAAGTCTAGCTGAGAAAGCATAAAATCGGGCCTGGGCCCCCAAGTCCGACCTACATCTCTGGGACGACCTCTAGCTGGCTGACCTCTACCACTAACGACTTGACCTCCACCTCTAACGACCTGACTTACACCTCTGGCTGCCTGACCCCTGCCTCTCGTTGGCTGGGGGGCGGTGGATCAACCGATGCTAGGACCCTGGCACGAGAACTCTGTTGTGGAATGCCGCTCAACAATCTTGGACAGAACATCCTGATATGACCAGTACCTCCACACCCAAAACACCCGTCCTACTGTTGTGGTTGTTGAAGCTGAAGCTGACCTGAACGGGCCGGATAACCATGGTGATAGCTTTGGATCAGAGACGAACTGATAGGAGCTGATAGTGCACTGTATGCTGGCTTCCCAGAATGAGATACACAAGGATCACGACTCCCTAAAGCACAAAGGGATGCCTGAAGCCTGGAATGGCTTGGGATGATGGACTCTACCAAAAATACACATGCCTCCAGATGAGGCACCACTAAAACTAACAGAATGACAAGGCCTCTTATCAGACACCATCCCCCTCTCTTGACCACAAACCATCTCAATCCGTCTAGCAATATCTATGGCCCTCTAGAAAGAGATATCATCTCTAGTCTCCTTGGCCATCTGTAGCCTTATAGTGAAAGTGATCCCATCAGTGAATCTCCTCACTTTCTCCTTCCCAGTAGGGAGAAAGATAATGGTGTCACGATCTAGGTCCACAAATCGAATCTCATACTGGGTAATGGTCATACTACCCTGCTAAAGACGCTCAAACTGCTTGTGCTAATCCTCTCTCAAAGTGATAGGGATGGACTTTTCTAGAAATAGTTGTGAAAACTGATCCCAGGTAAGTGCAGGTGAACTAGCTGGTCTTGCCAATTAACATATAATATCCCACCATCTCTTGGCGGAACCAGTCATCTGAACCACTGTAAAGTCTACCCCATTGTCTCAACTATACCCATGTTATGCAACACCTCGTGGTAATGATCCAGATAATCCTGTGGGTCCTCAGAAGATGCACCGCTGAAATAAATAGGGAAGAGTGATCACGCTCAACTATGTCTTCTGTAAAGACTAAACGGGCGTTGCAAATATAAATCTGG